>JAGKRY010000054.1:0-94441 GCA_020002325.1 Chrysosphaeria jannelii
ACTAAAAAAAAAAAAAAAAAAAAAAAAACAAACGAGAACACCACTACTCACCCCGACCACCTGAGAAGCCGAGAATGATACTTCTGTTCGGTGATAGCCACTCGGTTCCGAGGGCCTGGGCAAAGGTGAGCAGCAGCGCCCCGCCGGGGGTGATCGAGATATAATGTGACGGAACAGGGCCCTGAGGCCCGTCCGATCACAACCCAGAACGGAACTACACCTGAATGAATCAGTCCTAGAGTTCCAAAGGAAATATATTATGGAGTAAACTACGTAATAACATAAGTGAAGCATACCTGAATGAATCAGTCCTAGAGTTCCAAAGGAAATATCTCGATGGGGAGAGAAAGAAAGGGAACTAGGGAAGGGCTGTTCAGGCAGCTTAAATAGGAGAGCCAAACGTGCCCGTTTGCACCGTAGGTGTTTGCACGTAAGGCGGTGTGGCGCGGGACCTCAGCCCGTGACAGAAATCATCAGATTCATCTCCAGAATAGCCTTTGAAGACACTATCAAGTTCGTCTTCGGAAGCAGAATCACTAATTACTATTATATCGTTTCTAAGCTGCATCTTGTCTGAAGTATGTACAAAAAGCTTTGAATGGCTCATGAACAACAAATAGTGGTTAAGCACTTGTATTCTTCTATGTAAATAAACAGAGCTTTGTAAGCCTTTTATGCTTCTATATCGAAAAGGTACATTTACTAGGTACATTAGCAGGTACCTTTTCTGAACTGGTTACGACTAGCTAAAAAGCAGTTAGAAATAGCCAGAAAGTAGTTAGATGGAGGAGCCCTCTTTTAAAATTTAGCTGTTTGATAATTATCAAGTGCTAAGCAAAAGTTTAGAATTTTGGAAAAAGTCAATACCCTGCAAATTGTCAAGATTTTCGGAGGTTTTCGAGTTTGCAGATCATTAAGTCTACCAATATTATTAAGCGACTGGTTTGGCTAAGCAGTTGCAGATCAATAGGCACAAAGAAAAGTTCCAACATTTTAGGGGGTAGGTTGTGTGGAAAAAAGGCAAAGTGAATGGGTATCGTGTTAATGGCAATACTTTCTTCAAATATTCAAAAATAGCTAGAACTTTTAAATCATTTATAAAACAGTTATTTGAAAGTGCCTCCGAATATTTATGAGACTCAGTGTGATTGGTGAAAGCATGTTTGGGTTTACATCAACTTAAGCCTCTTCGTCTTATCAGTGATATGGCGAAAAGACTTGGAAGAGAAAAAGCATAAAATTTTTGCCGGGAGTCGCGGGTTACCAATCATAAATGTAATTCTACTACCTTATGGGGGATCAAAAAAGCCTATTTTTCAGTGGCATAAAGGACTGTTATCTTCATTGTGAAGGGAGGATCACACATGCCTCAGAGGCATGTAAATTTCTACGCCAGCTTCTTTTACTTTTCCTTCCTAGGTATATAGAATCAAGTACAAAAATATTAAAATTTTTGAATTAAAATAAGAACAATGGACGCCCAGTAAGATGAATATGTCAGCTTTACTTCTCTACCCTACGAAACTTCACCAATATGGACAAAAAACTAACGAATGCCCTTTGTACTGCCAAAATGGTCAGAGCAGGCAGGGTGGCATGACCCCTGTGCCCCGAACCCCGCAGGAACCATCCGCACAAAACCGAACTCCAACCAAACCAACCACACACAAACAAACATGAGGCGGAAGTAGGATGCTGGAAAAGTAGTGGCGGGTCATACTTGGTAGCATGTGAAAACTGGTCGTGGTCGTAGCTCAGGCCTTTTGGCCTGAGCCGTCGATGTCTAGTGGCGAAGGTGTGAATAAACAATCAATATCAGCTATGGAAAATAATGTGTACTTTGTGCCCTGATAAAAACTCCTCAATATATAGACCCCAAACATACGTGCCACCTCTTGTCTCAGTTACGAAAAGCTATTACGAAAGCCCCCAAGGGTGGCGACTGCTATCCTACACTCAATGGTTTTTCCCTGGAACCTCACAAAAGGTCACGGCACGCCTTCTAACTATAGTAAGGAAAACGATATTGCTCGCTGCAGCGATTCTCATAAGGATACGAAAAGTTACGCCTTGAGTACTTTGCTTTTAACGACAGTGAAATAGACAATCAAGAATTTAGCGCCCTTCGAAAAAGCATGCCGTATCTAAAGACCTTGCATATACGAAAAAGCGGAAAAATCGATTGTAAATCGCTTGTATACGTCCTGCCAACGATTCCAAATCTTGATGTTTTTTGTATTATTGATTCAGTCATCGGCAATCCGGATATTCAAAGTGTTTTGAGGCACATGACAAATCATCAGAACAGAACTTTATAGAAATCACCCTCCTTGGCCTGAAAAGATTAAAAGATGGTGGCGTGGGATCAATACTAAATGAGTGTCCAAACCTCCAATATCTCACTGTTCTCACAACAGGTGTAATGCAAAGTCTTAAGACTATTGCAGAAAAAGCTGTTAATAACAGAAATTCGGCGTTGGACCTACATCTTCTTTATCACAGGTGCGAAGAACTAAAGCGTGCAAAACTGTGCAGCATCGTTCGGAGAACATTTCCAAAGAAAGGTGAAGCATCGGAGCGAATTTCATGGATGAGCTTTCAAATAAACTGTAAGGAAACACCCCTTAACGACGACTGGATCAATGTGAGCAGTACATTCGAAGGTTATCTAAAAGATGGTTACTATAACAGTGCCATAGGTGCTCTAAAGGAAGCGCAAGGTGATGACCTCGCCAGAGGAAGCAAATTACATTGCGCACAATATGCCAACTCCTTCGGGCTTGATTACTTTCACTACCATCTGGCCAAATGCACGCAACACCTTGGTGAGAAGAGTCTTTATAGGAAAATTTTAATCGTTGGAAAGAATAACCCTCACTTCAAGTATCAAGTTTTTTCCTTCAAATCTAGTATTGAGTCATTTAAAAAGTAAAATATTCCAAGACTACCTGATATGAATTACGAATTGATCTTTATTTTATCCTGCATTATGTATGTACCTACCTATCTATAGCCCTAACATTGTATTAAGCACTTTTTTGTTACATCCCTTATATATTTTGTGTCGAGTCTGCAAAATTAGCCTGACCGAGGGGTAGGTCCAGTGGAAAAAAGCATTGTAGGACCCACTAAAAGTTTCAAAGTATCATAGCTTGTAGTATCAAGGTACATATGAGGTACCAAGGACATTTGAGACGACAATTGACTCGGAAGATTTAGTACCTACTGGTGGCTGCATTTTGCCAGGTTTTGTTGCACAGAATGCCACGATACTAATTCTTCTAGAGGATTAAATTTATGATAGACAGTAAAATCCTTTTCAATAGAATATATACCTCAGATCAAGAGGTGTCCTTACATAATCTATAAAAGATGATCCTCGGGGAGCATGTCCGTGGCTTTGACTCTTGTGTTTTGCATTGAGAATGACAGCACGGTCGAGAGTGCCTGGCTGGCTTGCTAGTATTTTGAAAGACGCTTCGAAGCCACCGAAGTTGTACCGGACGGGGTGGAATAGTAACAAAGTAGCAGAAGATGAGACGAAACGGGTGTATGTAATTGGCATTGGGAATATTGGCCGTCTCGTGGCGGCATCGCTAGCAGAACTCCCGGACGCTGTACGACCGCCTGTGACGCTTGTTGTTCATCGCCCAGAGCTTCTGGAAGCGTGGAATGGACTCCGGATTACGAGCAGAGACGGCCGGGAAGAGACGTTTGGCAATGTCAATGTCGAAATGTGGACGACAGAAGCGTCTGCACAGGCAACGGAGCTTCCTCCGTTGTCGAATGTGGTTGTGACGACAAAGGCCCAAGATGCCCTGTCGGCAGTGGACCGGGTACGGGGTTATGTAGGGCCGAAAACGTCGGTTGTTTTTGCACAGAACGGCATGAACCGGCTGTGGCCTCCGTATGGGAATATGTACACAAAGGCGAGGTGGCCTGGTGGGAAAGGGCCCAGATGGCTGACAGGGGTGGTTACGCATGGTCTCTATTCGACGGGAGCGTTTTCCAGTGTGCATGCATCGCCAGGAGGACTTTTTGTAGGCCCGTTGGGAAGCGATGGAACGTCGTATTTGACAGAGACAATGAGGCTGTCGAAGCGGCTGAATGTGAAGATGGTGTCACGAGCAGAGGTCTGGATGATGCAGGTGGAGAAACTGGTCCTGAACTGTGTCGTCAACCCTCTGACCGCCCTTTTGGGTCGTGAAAACGGCATCATTTTCCAGCCAGGTCTTGCGGAGATTGTGGATGCATTGGTGCGTGAGGTGAGCTGTGTTTTGCAGGTGCTAGCACAGAAGGAATTGGATGGTGGCATCTTGCAGGAGGCGCCATCAGGCGGGGATATCTTGGAGAGGCTCTCGTTTGAGAAGCTCATGGAGATGACGCAGAGGATTGGGTACATGGTGCGTGAGAATCGGAGCTCGATGCTGCAGGATTTCGAGATGGGCAAGAGCACAGAGATTCGGGATATGAATGGATGGGTGGTGGACACGGCCCATTACATCCGGGAGAGTCTCGGCAAAGAGTTGGACGTTCGAATGAACGAGGCCGTGGTGGCGTTGGTGGAAGAGGGCAAGCCCATGGACGAGACCGCTTTAAGACAGGCACTACAGATGAATTGACAGACGCTGAGTTCATTATTTTTTATTTTTTAAGCAGTCAATGTAAAATGGCACACCGAATACCAGAGTCTATGGAGACCAGGCATACACGCTCCATGCGAGCCATGAACAAGGCCGTTCTCCTCGGATCAGCATGCCACCCACAAAGACAAAAACAGCAACAGAAAGAGCCGTCTACAAACGACGACCACGGCGACCACCCTTGCGACGGGTCGAGTCGGAGGGCGTGGGGGTGACGTCCTCGATACGGCCAATCTTCATGCCGGAACGAGCCAGGGCACGGAGGGCTGACTGGGCGCCAGGACCGGGGGTCTTGGTGCCGTTGCCACCCGTGGCACGGATCTTGATGTGGAGGGCGTTGATGCCGAGCTCCTTGCAGCGCGTGGCGACGTCCTGAGCAGCCAACATGGCAGCGTATGGCGACGACTCGTCACGGTCAGCCTTGACCTTCATGCCACCAGTGACACGGCAAATGGTCTCACGGCCGGACAGATCGGTGACGTGCACAAAGGTGTCGTTGAAGGAGGCGAAGATACGGGCAACGCCGAACACAAGTTCACCTTCGGTTAGCGAATCAAACGGCGTCTGCAGGGCAGTACACACCCTCACGGGTCTGGGGACCGAGGGAGACGTTCTCCTGGGGAGCCTTGGCGGTTCTGGGGGCCATTATGATGATGCTTTGGGGGGTTGTCGACGTCTGGTATGCGATGGACAAGGTTTGCCACAAAGCGGCGACGACGAAAAAAAAAGATGGGCATGATGACTCAGCGACCCCACGGATGAATTTTTGCTGTGGCGCAGGGCTGGGCCCTGTGGCGGAGTCAGGTGATGATGTGGGGCACTGGAGAGTTGTGCGTTTTTTCTGCCACCGCCCTGCAAAAATGGCCCCAAAAAAAAAGACTGAAGACTGAAAAAAAAAAAGACTTTGACAGTCGTCTCTCTGCAAGAATCCGCAAAAACAATGGCCGCTACGTATGTACATTTTTGTGTGAGCGAGTGCGCTGCGCAATGAGATGTGGTGATCGGTGTCCCTGCCATGGCATTCCATGTGCTGTTCGGCTGTTTTTGGAATGGTTCAAGACAGCACGGTGTTGAGCGTGAAGCGTCTTCTTGGGCTCCCCGGAAGGCTTCTGCTTGAAATCAAGTGGCTGCACCCACCTTTTTACGCGGGGGTGCATGCAAAAGCGCTCTCGACGCTGTCGGGGTGTTGTCGCATGCGTTGTACTTCGCAGCGATGAAAAGCAGAATCGAGTCGCCCCTGGGAATGTAGTCCTTTTTACTGCACTTCTCCGGCGCTCTCCCTCATACGCTTTGCGTATGCTGGACGCTGACTGACCGCTAGTACCGTTCCCACCAAGGACTCTGTTCTCGTCCCCGAGACGCTCCTGAAGAAGCGCAAGAGTCAGGAGAAGGCGCGCGCTGAGCGCACGGCTGCCGACGTTGCCCGCAAGGCTGTACGTGTTTTTTATTTTGGATGGAGGCTGTTCCGCGACTGTGATGCAAAACACATTTGCCAACTAGACATGTCGATGCTGTTGCAAATTAACCATCTTTCGGGTCTGATGTCGCGGATGCCTCTTGCTCTCTCAACGAGACCATGCTGACGGAACAGGCCAACAAGGAGAAGCGTGGCACCATCTTCCAGCGTGCTGAGAAGTACGTCAAGGAGTACCGTGCTGCGGAGCGCGAAAAGGTGCGGTTGGCGCGTCTTGCCAAGCAGAACAACTCGTTCCACGTGCCTGCCGAGGAGAAGCTGCTCTTTGTGGTGCGCATCAAGGGTATCAACAAGATTGCCCCCAAGCCCCGCAAGACGCTGCAGCTGCTGCGTCTCCTGCAGATCAACAACGGCGTCTTCGTCAAGGCCACCAAGGCCACGCTGGAGATGATCAAGATTGTCGAGCCCTGGGTTGCGTACGGCTACCCCAACCTCAAGTCCGTCAAGGAACTTGTCTACAAGCGTGGCTACGGAAAGGTCAACAAGCAGCGCATTGCCCTGACCGACAACGCCATCATCGAGGAGAGCCTTGGCCAGTTTGGCATTGTGTGCATGGAGGACTTGGTGCACGAGATCTTCACTGTGGGCCCCAACTTCAAGCAGGCCTCCAACTTCTTGTGGCCCTTCAAGCTGTCCAACCCCACGGGCGGCTTCCACGCACGCAAGTTCAAGCACTTTATCGAGGGCGGTGATCTCGGCAACCGCGAGGAGAACATCAACGGTCTCATCCGCCAGATGAACTAGACTAGCAAAAAAAACGTGTGCATTCTTTTCTTTCTTTACTTATTTTGGCGGCGTTGGATGGGAGGGGAAAACAGACAATAGGATTTCATGTTGCTATCTAAGGCTTGACGTCGAAGCTCGTGCCGCAGCCACAGCTGCTTGTTGCCGCTGGGTTGTCGACGATTTTGAACTGTGACCCAATCAGTTCCTGTGTAAAGTCCACCTTACTGTCCCGCAGCAGCTCCAGTGACGGAGCGTCGATGATCACCTTGGCCGGCTCAGCGCCAGTCTCGCCAGCCTCGTAGCCAAAGACCGTGTCGTCGTTTTGGATCGTTTCGGACGGCTGGAGCACGTCTGGCAGCGTCACGAGGCGCATTGTGTATTGGAAGCCATGGCAGCCGCCGCTCTCCACCTGGATCCGCAGTGCCATCCGCGCATTGCCGTCGTTTTTCATCAGCCGGCCCAGACGCTGTCGTTAGAGACCAAAAAAAATCCCAAAAAATCCCAAAAAATCCCAAAAATACTCACTTCTGCTGCGCGTGGCGTGATTTCCATGCGCATCTCCCGCCCTTCTTCATCCCTCTGTGGGTTGAACAGCGTCGCCGTCCCGCAGCGCCGCGCAGACACCGAAAAGGCCCGCGGCAAGCCCGTCGTCGTCCATCGCCGTAGAATCCTCGACATGTCTTGGCTTACGTACAGACGCTCTTTGTGACATCAAGGCTCTGTCTGCTTTTGTCAGCAGCATTGCCCGGCCCGTGATTGGCTGCGTTCGTACACTTCCGCGGACATGACGTCACCGAGTCCGTCTGCGGTGAGACATGAGACACTTGCCAGTAGTAAAACAGGAAGTGTAAAGATGATAAGATAAAATAAGATAATAAAACGTTGAAAAGCCAAGAGGCCTTCTCTCGAGTCTCTGTGACGTAGATGGCAATGAACACTCACTATGGACGAGCCAGACACGAAGCGCAACGAGCATGCCTCGCCCCGTCGCATTCATTACGACGATGCCACGGCGTCGTCTTCCGGCGCTCCTCTGCCTCCTCCGGCTGTTCCCACGCACTCCATCTATGCCCAGCCGTCAGCACGGCCCCGCACAGCCTCCGAGGTCGTCCACACGGACGTCGAGGCTGCGTATCCGGCTCTCCGGCGACGCGGCAGCCGAGCCACGACGTTCCGCACGGTCGACAACTTCTCCGAGTATGAAGTGCGTCCTGGGTGGCATCCTGGCGCTGAGCCTGGCATCGACACGAGCAAGGCCGACGGTGGACACTACCAGCTGCTCAGCATGAAGTTCCCCAGCGAGATTACCGTCGTCGACTTTGACCAGACGTCTTTTGCCATGGCGCGTCTCACCAACGCAACACTGCCAGCCTTTCTTGCGCAGCCGCAGCCAGAGGGGGCCAAGTGTCGCTGGATCAATGTCAACGGGCTGAGCTGGGACGTCATCCAGGCCCTCGGCAACTACAAGAAGCTGCACCGTCTCGCTATTGAGGATCTTCTCAACACGCGCAATAGAACCAAGGTCGATTGGTATCCCAACCATGCCTTTATCGTCCTGACGCTGCAGAAGCTCGTCCACTACGACGGGGACTGGAACGGCTCCGAGGAGAGCTCGCGCCCTGCCAGCGAAATGAGTCCCCAGCAGAGCCCTTCCATGGGCCCCATGGACCCTAGAGACCCCATGAGCCCCGTGGTACCTCCAGGGCCGGCTGCTAGTGTTGCGAGCGGCCAGAGCGTGCGCAGTGTCCGTTCAGGCCGTAGTGGTCTCTTTCGACACGTCCGCGAGGCCTTTGACCGTGCTGAAAAACGAGTCTTTTCGGGCGACTCGTCGGACACGTCGTCCTTGGCGTCGTCGCGCCGTATGTCGCGCTTCCAGATTCATGGCATTGAGCTCAAGGATCTGGCGCATATCAATGAGTTTCGCACGCTCCAGCGCTACCATTCATCGCCAAATGATGCACGGACGCTTTTTATGGAGACGCATTCGGCATTGAGCTCACGGGAGCTGGCTGTGGCGGCCGAGCAGGTGTCCATTTTTGTCACAAACGACAATACCATTATCTCCTTTTTCGAGCTGTCGGCCCAAGACGTGGAGCAGCCCATTCTGAAGCGGCTGCAGCTGCCCGATACCATGCTGCGCCAGTCCTGCGACGCCTCCATGATTACACAGGCCATTCTAGACGCCATCATTGACTTGGCCATTCCCGTGAGCGCCTGCTACAGCGACGTTATTGGTGATTTGGAGCTGGATGTGCTGACACGGCCGAATATGCACCATACCAGGAGTCTTTACATTACGGTGACGGAGATTAACAAGGTACTGAGCTTTATCAATCCTGTGATGAATCTGATCAACTCGCTGCGTGACCATAAGCACGACCACGCCACGATGGAGGATTTGCAAAATCCCGACATGGGTGTTATCATTTCACCAACGGCTGTTCTCTATCTCGCCGATGTGCTGGACCACTGTGTCCTGATTAAGGAATCGCTGGACCAGACACGCAGTCAAGCAGAGAATATGATTTCGCTCATTTTCAACACGATAACAGCCACGCAAAATGAGTCGATGAAGCGGCTGATGATTGTGACAATTATATTTCTACCATTGACATTTCTGACGGGCTATTTTGGGCAAAACTTTGACAATTTCAAGGACTTGGAGTATGGGACATCCTTCTTGTACGTATAAAAAGAGCTATGGAAGGGGGAATATGCTAACTTTTTTTACAGTTGGAAAATTGCCGGGCCCGTCATCTTTTCGACCATGTTTATCATGATGTACGACATGATTATCAGTTATATTCGTTCGTTTATACAGCGTCGCCATATTTTGTCGCTGCGAAAGTACAACCTGAAGAGAAGGAAGATGTGAACCGCTTACATAAAAAAATATAGTGCCTTTAGGCTGCCTGTTACTTTATCAATGATTTATCAATAAAAAAGAAAGAGAAGGAAAAGGCTTCCAGCCCAACCCATTTTTTGTATTGTAGAAAATAAAGAAGGAGAAAAAAAAGATGCCAGAAGAACAAGAGACGGGAGGCCCTTCTGTGGAGCTTGCCAACCCAGAAGCGTTTGACAAGGACTATTCAGACGATGACAATGTAGTCACAGGTGAAGTGTTGCCGGCTGATGAGAATCTGCTGGACGATGAGAGTCTTGATACAGATGAGATTTCCCTGATTGCCTCGCGGATCCGGACGATTGTGCCTCTGCGGCTGGGGCGATTTACCAAATGCGAGAAGCTTTGTCTGCGTCAAAATCTCATTGAACATCTTGACGAAGGCCTTGAAGGCCTGGCCGCAACGCTAACGGAGCTCGATGTCTATGATAACCTGTTGAAAAAGATGAAGGGGCTGGAGACGCTTGTGCACTTGCAGAATCTCGACGTCAGCTACAATAAAATCAGACACTTGGAGCATCTGGAGCATTTTCCGAACCTCCAAGAGCTGTATGCCATTCAAAACAAGATTGCAGACCTCGACGGCCTGGAGAAGAGCACAGCCAAGGCGACGCTTCGTCTTCTCGAGCTGGGCTCGAACCGTCTTCGGTCATTTTCGTCTTTGGGCGACATAGGCCTCGTCGGACTCGAAGAGTTGTGGCTTGCCAAGAACAAAATCACCTCACTGGAAGGCCTCAAAGGCCTGCCAAAGCTTCGTCTGTTGAGCATTCAGTCTAACCGTGTCAAAGACTTGTCGCCACTGGCAGATGTGCCTACCCTCGAGGAGCTGTACATTTCACACAATGCCATTACGACGCTGTTGCCGCTGAAGGGGCTTCTTCCCAAGCTGACGATGCTGGATATCGGTCATAATAAGATCCGGTCACTCACTGGCATTGAGCACATGGAAACACTGACGGATCTTTGGGCGGCCTACAATCTATTGAGTGACTTTAGAGAGCTGGAGACGCATCTTTCTACCAAGCCAGCTCTAGAAGTTGTATATTTTGAGGGCAATCCATTGCAACTGGCATCACCTGCCGTCTATCAATCCAAGGTCAAGATTCATTTGCCGCAAGTCAAGCAGATTGACGCCAGTATGTATCCAACGTTTACACCAAAAGAACAAAAGACTAACCCATGCAGCATATGTCGCACGATAAATTATAAATATATTGTTTCTTTACTTGGACATGATTTAAAAAACTTAAAAGATGAGGAGCTCGTTCGCCTCAAAGTACTAGACGTTAGTAAGTGTTATCTTCTTTTCTATAAAACATACGTTGCATGGCTGGTTGAAGCGCATGTTTTGGTCGAGGGCGCTGATGGCCTTGATTTCAGCATCCTCCATGTCCCAGCCGAGAACATCGAGGTTCTCTGCGAGACGCTCCTTCTTCATCGTCTTGGGGATGACGGCAAGGCCTCGCTGCGTGGCCCAGCGGAGGAGGATCTGGCTGGGGGCCTTGTTGTACTTCTTGGCCAGGTTGGTAATGACATCCACCTCAAACAGGGGCTTCATGCTCTTGACACGCTCCATGTTAAACTCCTCAAAGGAGGCGGGGCCGAAGGAAGAGTAGGCCGTCACGGCAATGCCCTCAAACTGAGCGAGAGCAATGAGGGAGGGCTGCACGAGGTAAGGGTGGTGCTCAATTTGGAGGGTGGCAGGACGGATCTTGGCGTAGCGGAGCAGGTCATAGACAAGCTGGCCGTGGAAGTTGGAGATGCCAATGCTCTTGGTGAGCTTCTTCTCAACCAGCGACTCCATGGCCGCCCAAGTCTCGTGCATGGGGGCGTTGCATCTCTCAATCTTCGTGGTGCCAGGCGTAAACCACTCGGGAGGGTACTTGACGGCAGGGTCGACGTATTTCAGGGCAATAGGGAAGTGTACAATGAAGAGGTCAAAGTAGTCAATGCCCCAGTCCTGCAGCTGGCGTTTGGCAATGGGCTCCACCTGGTGGCCTTCGTGGAAAGTGTTCCATAGCTTGGACACGATAAAGAGATCTTCCCGCTTCACCAAGCCTTCCTGAATGGCACGGGCAATGCCCTCACCAGCTTCCTTTTCGTTGCCATAGTCTTTGTCATAAGCCAACGATCACAATAAAGAAGAAGAAAAGAGAAAGGACTTACCACAGGCACCGTCAAAAAGACGGTATCCAGCCTTGATGGCATTGTAGACCGTCTCGGCACAGACATCTTTGCTCACCTTCCAGAGGCCAAAGCCCACCTGGGGCATTTTTTCACCGTTGTTCAAAGTAATCGACATGTTTAGTAAAATCCTCAACAAAAAAATGCACAGCTTCCCTCGAAAAGAGGGGAAAAGGGTCTCTTTATATAGCCGTCCATTGCATGGGAACTAGAAAAAGATGCATTTTTTTTTACTTTTTTTCGGATGTCCCCCGGGTTATAGGCAAAAAACCATGTAAGCGGCCGAAAATGGAAATATTCCCAAGATATGTAGTGGGGTGTGATGGGGGTTTTCAGAGTTCCTTTGAAGCTACTACAGTGCAAAGCTTTGATTTTGCCTCGTCTGATTTCTTTCCCATCGTCAAGAATAAAAAAAGGGCATTTAATGAGTTAGTTTTCTTTCATGTTGTTGACCCCAGTTTGTGTGGGGTAAATGAGATTGAATGGTGAAAATGATAAAAATGACGCCCCATCTGCCATTTTAGCCTAAAGTAATAAACGCTTCTTGGGTTGATGTATATAGATGAGAATGTACGAAATAATGCCCCCTTTCCTGCTCATGTAAGTCCATACTTTATGCCGATGCTGAGGCCAGCAATCATGACCACCAGTATAGACACGGCAAGCGTACGCCGCAGCCATTTTCGTCTCTTGCTACGCCCACCACTCGGCTTCTCCACCACTTCGGGCGTTGAACACGGACTCTCCAGGTCCTCCTTTTCCGGTGACCTCTCCCTGCTGTAGGCATCCTCGCTCACAACACTGCTCGCCGTCGATGTATACAGCGGTTGGTCTATGTGGAACGCATTGTACGAGTGGCGCACCTGACACACTGGTGGGACACGAAGTCCGATTTGGTCACTCAAGGGTCGGCCAATGGGCATTGGCGTCCGTAGAGGTAGGGGATAGCTATGCGGGCGCATAGAGGGAGTGTACGCATAGTACTGTGATGGTGGATAGCGTCGGTACCGGCTATACGCAGTGGAGGTTCGGTGGACCGTCTCTTCACCTTGCGGAGAGTCGCCGTCCAGCCATCCATTTTTTGCCAGGTGCACTAATGGAGCTTGTGGAAGGACTTCATGGGACATGAGTGGTGGTAATTCCACAATCGGACCAGAATGACGACGCTTATGGTGTGTTATAGAAGCGACTGGTTCTTGCTGGCTAGGAATGGACAGCGGGGATCCCCCTCCATCATCCATCATTTCAGGGACCATGGCCATGGTCAAGACGCTCTTTTGCGATGAATGCCGACGACTCGCCATTTTTTTGTTTCCTTTTTTCGCTTTCTTCCTTTTCCTTTCTTATTCTTTTTTGGTTTTCAAGGATAATGGGTTAGGGATTTTATAAGAGAAAGAGACGGATACGTATATCCAAAAGCCACTCGCAAAAACAACGAAAAAACGGACTGTGACAGAAAAAAAGTGACGCCATTTTCTGTGAGCAAAAGAACACTTTTTTTAAAAAAAAACAAGGTCCTATTGCACAAGACGCACATCCTCTCTTTTTAAAAATACCCGAGGCAGGAATGAACAACGAATACAAAGAGGATGACCATTGCACAGCAGCTCTCTGCATGCAACGCATGCTCGGTAGAAAGCTCATCATTGGGGCGCTGCCAGCACCATCATTTCATCACAGAAATGGAACCAATTTCTTCTGTCACAGCCCAAATAAAAAAATAAGTAAAAAAAATCAAACCTCGAGCTTCTATAGTGTCTGTATTAATCTTTTTCTTTTAAAAAAAGAAGAAAAAAATATGCATTTCACGGAGATAATACGTCACCAACGGAGACTGCATCGGCTGAAAGAGGATTGTTGGAGGCGTGGACCCAAACTTGGGCGAGTTCTCGCTCAATTTCATCACGTCTCCTTTTCCAGCCATCTACTTGGGCCATCCGTTCCCGCAGTTCCATTAGCTCTCGCTCTACATTCTGCTTCTCCCGCTCTGTCCCAATCCGCTCAAACGTCCATTCATCGCCCCGCTCGCCCATCCCTACAATCAGATTGTACGTATGGTACTTTTTCAACGATGCCCTTGTCGAAATCGTAATCAAAGCTATCCATCCGTCAGCACTCTGTAAGAAAAAAAAAATAAACCCACTGATGCCCTTTTGCTTGCATGTCTCATACAAAAGACCCTCCACATCGTTCGACACCGCACTCGTGCCTTCATCTATAAAGACATACTTGGGCTCGTGGTATAACACACGAGCAATTGCCATCCGCTGCTTCTCGCCACCACTTAAGACATCCTTCCACTCCTTCTTCGTGTCCCATCCACCCTCACGATCTGGCAAGTAGCCAAGACGGGCCTCCTCCAGCACTCGCTTCAAATCAAACTCATTCTTCCGCTTGTCTCGCATGTCCACCTCCCCATCAGGGTAAATGACCTGGTCACGCAGCGTGCCCACACTCAAGTACGGTCTCTGTGGCAGGAACATGATGCCATCCTCGCCAATCGTCTTGGGCCGGCTCACGAGTCCACGGTATGTCGGCCACAGGCCAGCCGCAATGCGGGCAATCGAGGTCTTGCCCGCCCCATTCGGGCCTGAAATCAACAAGTGCTCACCACTATGCACAATCAACGACAGCGACGCCATCAGCTCCTCGCCCCCTTGTGGCCACAACGACGGCGCCACCACAGGCACGTTCTCCAGCCGCACGCCATCAAACCCTTTTTGCACGGTGCCCTGCACATCCGCCAAGGAGTACAGCTCGACTGTATTGTCCCTCGTCGGCTCGTAGGCATTCGCATGGACCCGGTGCAGCGTGGAAATCAGCGTATAGACACGACTCGTATAGCCAGCAAGCTCGGCAAGGTCTTTGATGGAATACATCATGCGGCCACCAGCATCCGCCAAGGAAAGCATAAGCCGTCGGTTGGTGATAAAGTCCTTGGTCCGTGATTGCTCCCGCGAGCCTTCTGCACCTTGGCCTAGCTCTGAAACGCCGCCAAGACCACCCCATGCCGGCAGGAAGACGGGCAGGGACGACAAGAGGTAGCCATACGCACTCCAACTGTACTTGACGACAAAGTCCTCAAGCATGTTGTAGCGGATTTTGAGCATGTAGATGCCCTCCATCCACGTCCGCAGGTCCTTGAACTCGCGGTTGACGGCATGCTTTTCCATTTCAGCGCCGCCATAAAAGGCAATTTCCTCCGCATTGGCAATTAAACGTGCGTGCAGGCTGCGGAACTCGCCCTCCTTGCGGCCTTCAATGGCCTTGAGTTTGCCAAAGGGCGGCGACAGTCGACGTAGAATGCTGGCTGTCAAGAAGTAGTTACTCACAATTCCCGTCAGAGCCAAGGGGCCCAGAGACCGGTAGAGCTGGTAGTTGAAGATACAGAGATCAATAAAGGGCTTGCCGAGGGAAGAGTAGAGTCCGGCAGCAGAGGCACAGAAAAGGGTGAGGTCTTGTGTGATAAATTGATCAGCGCCTTGGCCTACGCCGCCGTCCAGATTGGAAAGCTTGTAGTAGTTGAGGTTATCGTTGAGATAAATGTCGTGGATATAACGAGTCAGACGTGTCCGGAAGGCAATGGACACTTTGGACTCGAGATATTTGATCATGGCATTCGTGTAAGACGCGAATCCACCTAGCCCACACCACTGGTTTTCGTCAGTATACTCACTAACAAAGAGTTTATCTTACCTTGACAATGCCCAGAAGAAACTGCTTTCCATGGCCAGCGACGAGATCGCGCACAATCTCGCCGTCTAGACGAGCCACAACCAGTGAGAGATATGTCCGCAGAAGCAAGAAACCGGCATGACTCAACAGCAAGCCAGCCTCTTTGCTTGTCCACCGGGGAATCATGATGCTCATAAGGCTGAGGAACTGGTGGAGAAACGCCAAGTTGAGGCCTGGCTTCGTCTGCGACCCAGGCACCTGGCCATTGTCCACGCTAAGCCCTGATTCCCTCGGGGGATTCAGAAACAACCTTCTGTGGGCCTCGAATGTGAGGGCTTTCGTTGGGTGGATTATGACCTTGGACGTGCGGTTGCGATACGGCACGTAAATGGTTCGCGAGCCATCTCGATTGTGCAGCCATGAATTGGTTCGCACGAGCTTCATGCCCTGCTCCCTCTCGAGCTTGCTCTGCCTCCACCACCGTCGGCCGCCCTCACCACCAGCTATAATGGCCGCAAGCAGCGTCAACGTGGCCAGGAGCCGCGTCGTGCGCGTCGTCTGCTTCAATCTCGTCCGAATCATCTCGGCATATTTGTTGATGAAGAGGAGAATAGCCTCCTCAGCAGCCGAATGCCGAAGCGTTGATTGGGCGCCCATGCCTGCTGTGTACGATTTTTTTAATTTACTATTTTATTGACATGGGAGAGTCGAGACGTTTGTGGTGCTGCGATATGTACAAGATAGCAGCATGTGACAGCCGTCCGAGGCTTGGAATGGCGAAAGACGAGCCAATCAAAACGATGCGGAGAAGTGGGTACTCTACGTCATCGCTAAGAGCTTTTGCTTATATAACTCTGCTTACTTACCGACAAATCTTCATGTGACCTTGTAAGAGCTGTTTGACAAAACCGTCACAATTCGACGAACAAAGCTCAGTGAAGAATCGCCGTTTTTGATTGGCCAAAGCTTCGGATGCGCGGGAGCTATGCTCGTTTCGGCATTAGCGTCGACTTCTGTGATGAGCGAGAACTTTTAGCAGAGAACGGCCATCCAGACTCCAGAGGCACCCTTTTCTACCCATCATTTTCTGCAAGAGGACATGTCCATTGTTCTCTTCGAGAGTGTCCTTTTTTGTTTTTCAATGGGGAAGATAAAATTAGGGTGTAGTGAGGTGCCATCCGAGGAAAGGCCCCTGTTGTATGGTATGTATACCGCCATGTACCTTTTGCAAAGAGTCTGGCCTTTTTTCCGTTGGAATTGTAGTGAAAAGGAGTCGAAAGTGAAGCCTTTGGGACTTGCGAATGCATCGTTTTCTCTCTTTTTTTGTAATGTAAATATTGCCTCCAAACCTCTCCTCGTTTCTCTTTTCTTTCTTTTTAGCCGCCGAGCCTGTTGCTCGCCTGTCTCAATTTCATTAAAGATACATACGACAAAAAAAGTACAGAAGAAAAAAACGTTGAGATCGGGACGTCTGGACATGGGCATTTTTAGAGTGGAGGAAGTCCCCTAATCTCCTTGTCTCGAAATTATCTTTGACAAAGGTTTTTTTCTGAATCTGAAATTGCCACGAGCTTCAACATTCTTTTCCCGTCCTGTTTCTCTCTCTTTTTTTTCTTATTTTTTTTAGAAAAATCCGACACTCTTTGGTTGTTCTTTTCGGGGTGCATTCAACAAGACGTTACAAAAACGTTCTCAACACGAAAGCCTTTTTCATTTTTTCTTAATTTTAATTTTAATTTTTTCGCATCGCAGAACAGAAAGGAAAAAAAAGAAGCGATCGCGACCAAAAGCCGCTGCGCTTTTTTACCCTGTGAGTTTTCTTTTTCATGCATGATGGAAATTGTATCGACGCGATTTTCTTCATGCGTGTCTTGCCCTCTTTTTCACTTTTTTTTTCCTCCCACAAAATCCCCCATTTTACTCTTCCCCTATTCATCAGAAAAGTTCCAAGGTGCGCGCCCGCCCCTTTGACAATTTTTTTTTATTTCCCGGTGAATTAAAAAGAAAAACAAAAAAGAAGCATTGTATGACGCTACCTCTTCGTTAGTACGTAACCATCAGAGACACTGTCGCAATTCACCAGTTTCTCTTCACTGGACAGTCGTCAACTTAGTCATCTTTGCGTCGTCTCCTCTTCGTCTTCCAGTGTTTTCTGCAATTTTTTTTTTATTTTTTTTATAATTTTCGTGCGACGGTGCTGACGAGTAGTCTCTCTCTCTCTCGTCTTTTGCCCCATTCTTGTTGTATTCATCATTTCTGTATAGTTAGGTGAGAAATGACGATTGAGAGTGCATTGCCACCATCAAAGGACAGCCACCACACAAAGGAAAAGACGCCTACGACGACAACGAAAAAGAGACGCTCGTTTTTGAGTATACCACGGTCGCTATCGCAAGCACGGGCGAGTTCGAGATCCTCGGGAAGCGCCACGACAATTGAGAGCCACGAGGCCGGCCGGACATCCAAGGACTCAAAGGCCAAGATTCTCAACACATCACGCGAAAGCGTCTCTTCACGACGGTCAGGGCCTGCGACAGCACCCGCAGCGACGCCCAAGAGTGCCCCCATGCCCACGGCGGCCACCACAGCAGCAGCCCCGCGCCGCAGACGCGGTGCCGGCGGCGGCAGCGGTCTTTTTTCGCTCCTGTACTGCTGTGCAGCGCCAGACGATGCCGGAGCGCTCGACGCACACGACGAGACGACGCCTCCGACAAAGGTGAAGGAGCTGCCGCAGACACGCACGACGACTGTGGCCACGACGGGCGGCGGCGCGCAGAAAACGGTGCTTGCGCAGGAAAAGACGGCAGACAAGCCCCTGGAGACAGCACAGCCGCAGAGGCACTTTATGGAGACGGCGGAGAAGGACTGCGCGTCGCTCCCGGAGACGAAGGACTCGGAGGCCAAGACGCAGGAGACAGACTCGTCCGCGGCGGCAGACGACTCGTCGACTTCAGACGGTAATGATAATAGAATTACGGAACGGTCTGACGAGACGGCGATCACAGCGCCCATGGAGACCGAGACCAAGTCCGAGGCCGGCAGCAGCCCGGTCGACGATGCCAGCAACCGGCTGGAGAAGGAGCTGGATGCCGAGCTGGAAAAACTGCAGCGGGAGCTGCCACCGCCGGGGACGCATGTTCCCGAAGCCCCCGAGGCCCCGCCAGCACCCGTGCCTGCGCCGCCGCCTGTTGCGCGGACGCCGGCGGTCGTTCACGGCGCCAATGGGCCGTTGATGGTGCAGAGCGCGAATGCGGGACACGGGCCGTTGCTGCCGGCCGTACAGCCGCGATTTATAGGCAAAAAGTGTCTAGTGCTGGACCTCGACGAGACGCTGGTGCACAGCTCGTTCAAGGTGCTGCAGGAGGCGGACTTTACCATTCCCGTGGACATTGAGGGCACAATTCACAATATCTATGTGATTAAGCGGCCGGGCGTGGACGAGTTTATGAAGCGGGTGGGCGAGCTCTACGAGGTAGTTGTGTTTACGGCGTCCGTGTCCAAGTACGGCAACCCGCTGCTCGACCAGCTCGACATCCACGACGCGGTGCATCACCGGCTCTTCCGCGACAGCTGCTACAACCACCAGGGGAACTACGTCAAGGATCTGTCCATGATTGGCCGGCAGTTGTCGGACACGATTATTATTGATAACTCGCCGACGTCGTACATCTTCCACCCACAGCATGCAGTCCCCATTAGTAGTTGGTTTTCTGATGCCCACGATAATGAGCTGCTGGATCTGATTCCCGTGTTGGAAGACTTGGCAGGGCCCGTGGTGCACGACGTCAGCCTCGTATTGGATGTTGCGCTATGAGAACAAAAAAAAGAAGCGTCCTTTATATTTTTATCGTTTTATCTTTCCTTTCACCTTTCTCCTTTCTCCTTTGGCTCCATCTGATTCCCCAGTGTTTATTTACTATTATACTTTTTTACTTTTTTACTTTTTTTTGTTGGTTTTGTTTTCCCCCCTCCCCCCATGAGCATGAGGCTAAGCATGATGAGAAGGGAAAAAAGAAAAGAAAAAGAAGTAATACCCTCGTGAAATGGAGTGTTTTTTTTGTATGCCTATAATAATGGAATGAATTGAAGCAAAAAGAAAAGACTATGAAGAAAACTTGTGTGTGAGCTTGGCAATAACTAGAGCGTTAGCATGAAGACGAAGAAAAGACGACGGCGACGTACTGTGCAGCGACACGACGGAAAAGATAAAGACCAGCGACAGCACAAGCACCACGACTGGGTCCACCTTGAGCCCCGGCGACTCGTCCGTGTACAGCCGCATCATCGTGCTGCTGCTGCCCCCAGCACCCGCGGCACGCGTGCTCGCCGGACGCGTGCTGGCCACCTTTTCCTTCTGGTCGGCTGCCGCTCGGCGCCGCATCAACGTGCGGGCGCCGCCTGGCGGCGTGGGCGACGACGTCGTCGTGCGGGCTACGGGCGATGATGCGCGGGCGGCCTTTTTGTCACTCGTTAGCTTCCTGCCCCTCTGTGCAGCTCCTGCATACCATGGTCTTTTTTTCTTGTCTTGTTCCTGAAATTGAGGCCACGAGAGCTGTCACGTCGCAGCGTACCTATGTACGCTGTACTGTACCCCTAGCGTATCCCGTACCCATACGCGCATTTTTATTTCTCCGTCGCTCCGGGCTCCTATGTAGGTACCTTGGCCTGTACTAAATACTACCACTGCGCCGAGCGATCCACGTCGAACCGCGTCAGCTCCTTGCTCGCGTCCTCCAGGTCCTTCTTGGCCTTCATCCGCATGTAGAAAATGGGACAGTCCTTGCTGCTGCAAATCACCTCGCAATGCATGCTCCCCTGGCACCGCTGGCACTGCGTCCACAGCCGTCCAAACCGCACCTCCAAATCAGACACCTTGTCCAATGTCTTGTTGTAGAACTCCCCCACCCGGTCCGCATCATCTGCACACACCGCCCCATCCCGCTCCTCTGCGCTCGTCAGCGGCTTCTTGCACGCCATGCACGTCTGCGTCTTCCTAGCAAACTTCATCAGACCTCCGTTCGTCGGCGCCGCCACCGAAATCGTCCGTGTGTGGTCCCCCGTCAGCAGCGACCGGGCCTTTGTCTCGCCCAGGATCGGCTCAAAGATACGCCCCAGCGGCTTCGCCAGCTGGTTGTCCAGATAATACTTGGTGTCAATAGGCACGCTGTTCTCCAGCACGTAAATCGGGTCCTCGGACCTCTCAAAGTTCTTTGACCCCGTCGCTCCCTTGACCATCACGTATGCCACCCGGTCGCCCAATCCCGGTGCCGAGCCAGGGTCGCGCTCGCGCATGCGGTCCGCCAGCTCCACGTGTGCCTGCTTCGCCGAGTAGTTCTCCTTGGTAAGAGCCTTGGTGATCACCAGCTTCGACATGTCAATCTTGTTCTGCAGCAAATCGGCAATCACGTTCTTTACATAAGTCTGCGCTCCCTCATCATCCTGGTCAATCAGAATCATCCGCAACACCTTGTCAATCACAGTCTGGACCAGCAGACAGTTGTCTCGACGCACAGTCTCAATGCCCTTGGTGTCCATCTTGTCGTACTTTTCCGGCCGCGTCCAGAACAGCCCGGCATATCGCTTCTTGTTGATCAAAAGGTAGGGGTAGTACACCTTTTCGAACTCGAGCTTGATTGGCTTGGTAAACTTGGACGATACGTACTGGGCGGCCTCTTCTCCGAGTCGCATCGCCTCCGACAGGTCCTTGGTGCCAAACTTGACCATGACCGAGTCCGTGTCACCATACACCACTTGTGCATTGTGGGAGTACCCGTTTGCAATGCAGTAGCGTGCCTCCACCTCGTTCTTTGTCCGCTCAATCATCTGCCGCCCATAGCTTGTCGTGCTGCGAGCAATCTCCAAGCACGGCAGCTTTCCCGTCGTGGCACCCGTCAAGCCATACACACTGTTGGCACTAATCTTCAACGCCAGCTGTCGGCCATTCAGCACAGCTTTCTTGAACGGATCCGACTCCTGTGCAAGCTCCCGCTTCGCCTGCTTACGCGCAGACAGCAGCTCCTCCAGAATCTGCGCCAAAAGACCCTTGCGGCGTGCCACCGTCACAAACTTGTCCTTGTTGGGCGTCACTATGTAGTCCACGTCCTTTTTCAGCTGGAATGCCTCAATCGACGCATCGCTGAGCAGCGTTGTGTAGCAAAGGTTGTGGGCCTGCATGATACTGGGGTATAGCGACGCGAAATCGAGCGTAGCCACAGGCTCCTTGTAAAAGTCCCGGATGGGCTCAATGACTGTCGCACCCTCGTACTGCTCGTCCGTCTTGATCTGCGGCAGATTGGGCACGACCAGCTTCTGCTCCATTGCCTTGCGGAACAACTGGCTGATGAACTTGACTTGCTGGCCACGCGAAAGCAGATAGTTGAAGGGCACCCCCGTCACTCGCGCCATTTCCGTGTAGTTTTCCAGACACGACAGCTTGTCCATGAGTCGCTGTGGGAGATAGGCGTCCTTGAGACAGTACAACGCTAGACGCCGTCTGTTTTCGGACGTACCGTTAAACAGCTCGGTAATCATGGTATAATGCACGTCCTCCTTTTGCTCGCCCAGAAAGTGGGAACACACCGAGTTGAGCGTGTAGCTGCGCAGTTGGTGGTCCCGTTGGATCAGCTGCAAAAGATCGAGCTGCAGACGGCCATTGATATTGGTTTCCTTGGTGTCACGGTTACCCATTTGCTTGCTTGACAGATTGGACTCTTTGGCCTGCGACGCCACGTACGGAAGACGGGTCCAGTGGTTAAATCTGGGCACCTTCAAGTGGTTGCCGCGGCTCAGCAGATAGGGGAAATCAAAGTTAGCAATGTTGTAGCCTGTGATGATATCAGGGTCTGAGCGGACAAGAAAGTCCTTCCACGACGCAAGCATCTCTGTCTCATCGCCATAGGACAGGATCTCTGTGGCCACAATGGAGCTTGTCTCGCCCAAACAGAATACATTGCGAATAAACGGCTTGTTCTCTCCGTAGCGCGTCACGACGTTCGCAATCTGAATGACTGGGTCGTGGTGGGCCTCTGGGAAGATGCCCTTGCGCCCAGCACACTCGATGTCAAACGACAGAATGCGAAGCGGTGCCATTTTGGACCACTCTCCCATGGGTTTGTGTGCGACGAGGTCTGCCGATGCAATCTCTGCCTCGATTTGGCAATTGGACTGTCTGGCCCTCTCTGCCGTCATTGTGTACTTTCCTCCAGGCGCAGTTACCCACGACATGCCAAAGATCTACCGTCTGTCAGCAAAAAAGACCCTACGCGGCTTACACGCACATCTGAATCCACCATGAAGCGCATGACGTACTGCAGGTTGTCGTACGTCATGATCTGGCCATCGCTGACCCCCCACATGCCCTTCCAATTGGCCCGTCTTTTCTCAATGGTGGCACGGACGCTGGCGACGAATTTGGGCTCCGTGACGGTAATCTTGAGGAACGGGTTCTGTGTGTTGTTCTGGAAGCCGTAGATGCTCTCGCGCATGACCAGCTCCACCGAGTGGATGGCTGCCTTGTACTGGCCCACCTGTGCCTCGAGAAACACCTGGAAGCTGTCGCAATCGCTTGCCATAAACCGGCTGGGTGCTGCGACGTACAGGTAGTGCTGGAAGCCGGTGACATGCAGCATCACCGAGTTGCCATCCTCTGTGACGCCAAACAGCTTGACGGCGGGCTTTCCTCCGTGGATTGTCCCTTCTCCGACTTCAATCTGCTGAAACGACAAGTCCGACGTCCCTGGCTGGAACGACGCCGGCACGGGCGGCCGGTCCCACAGCTGGTCCTTTTCCGTGCTCTTCTGCTTCATCTCGCCAATGTCCTGACTCAGTTTTTCGAGAATTTCCGACTCAAACACGCTCTTTTGCTGCGACTGGCCAAACCGACCCGCATTGCTCTGCGAAGACGGCTGCTCCAGACGTCTCTTCTTAGCGGCCGCAAGCGCCGCAGACGGCGTGCTCCTGCGAGCATTGCTACTGGACTCGCCCAACACTCGCTTCTGTGGCAGCATTGTGTGTTTGTTGTTGCCTTGTATGTCGTCGCGAGGAAGGTGCCTCTATCAGGAAGGTCCCACTGCTTCCATTTAGCAACGTGACGCGACGCGTCTGTCATCACGTGATAGGTGCATAACTTATGCACGTTGTGGACGTTTGCTAGTGGCGACGTTGAGCACATGCATGGGCTTCTCAATGAAAATGGTGGACCGAACCGTTCCATTTGGGCGACGTGATGCACAGGGACGCACGGTGCAAAAGGGGGCCGCACGGGTGTCTAGGAGGACATCTGCCAGCGGTCAGAGAGCCGTGCATGCTGCTAGACGGGCTGGCAACGACAGCCAGCGTCGGACGCATCAGCAAGACGGAGTGAGGCGTCCTCGCGTGGACGAATCCACGGTGGAGATTATTGTGCGCAATAAAAATGGTGAGATTGAGCTCAACGATCCGCCACCACCAACGATGGACGAATTAAACGAGATGGTGATGGATACAAGGGAAGAAAGCGAGCGTAGGGTGTCTTATCTTCACTTGGTATAGTATTAAATAGTACTGACCATGGGAAGGGGAACAGCACCGGCTGGCAGAGCTGATAAAGTATCACCAGCAGAGGGACAGTGCCCCTGGACAACAGGGCGGTATGTGTTTTATTTCCCATGGTGAAATGCTAATTAATGGAAGATTTACTTGATGCCCTTCGTGCTAGCCTGAAGGCCAAGGTGGCTGCACTCGCAGAGGACAATTGGATGTATGAGGCAGAGGATATCCCCCCTGGAAATTAGATGTATTGTAGTATAGATTCAACCTAATCAAGCCCATCTGGCATGGGTGCGTCAAGGCCCATTCTACGAGGCCCTCCAAACAAGCTCCCCATCATATCCATTAGCGGATTGGACTGCCGTGGTGGCTCAATGCCAAAATACGACGCCGAGATCTGTGTCAAAAGACCCTTCCACTCGTCTGGGATGCTAAACTGCGAAACAAGATCTCTGTAGATGGACTGTGTCTGTCTAATGTCCTTCTTGGCCATCACAAGCAAGAGCCCCAGAAAGTTGACCAGTGGCTTGTCGGCAACAAAGCTCAGCGTCTCGTCTCCCTCGACGAGCTTCTCTATCGACAGCTGCTCATCCGCAACCATGGCTTCCAAAAAGACCCGGTACGACGTGTTTGCGTCCCGGACATTGCCTGCCGCAAGGAACGGCAACACAGCCCGCCCCATGTACTCTGCCGCCGTGGTCTTATCACCCTGCTGGTACCATACATACTCCATGCGGGCAAGGACCGCTGCAGAGTCCTTTGTCCCTGTCAGGAGGAACCGTTCGGCCTCGTACGGCTCGTGTTCTTCGGCGTACAGTGAGCCAAAGACATGGTTCAATTCCGGGTCTCCGTTGTAGAAATCGCCGAATTTGGAGGCCCATCTATCTGTTAGCACGCTCTATAGATGCTACTCCAAGATACGCACGTCGTAGCGCTCTCCATGAACTTCTTCCGCGTCGGTTCTTCGCTGCTGAAAAGACGAACGCAAGTCACAATACGGCCTCGACTCTCAGCATCAGGCTTGATGGCAGCCTTTATGTAGATATCCACCATGTAGCAGGCAAGGTCACCTCCACTTCCGCCGTCATGGGCCTTGAGGAGAGCCTGAGAGACGGAATAGAGAAGATCAATGGCCGCCGAATACCTTGCCTTGTGGATATGCCGCGCCACCACCGAGCGAGTGTTTTGGTTGGCCAGGTAGTAATCCTTGTCATCGAGCGCCGAGGCTACCGAAGTAGGGAGCTTCTCCAACGACATGGTCATAGATTGCGATATTGTAACAATAGTAGAGGTATTACCTGATAGCTTTCCAGCGTTGAGACGAATAAGTGGGGTGTCCTCAAGGGAAGGCAGCCCACTATTCCACAAGGGTACGCGCGATGAGGTCATAGGGAACATCGCGTCCTCGCCATTCTCCAGTGTTTTACATGAAAAAAATGGCGGAAGACCCATTTCTTCAGGTGAAAGAGTATGTCCTTACCAGCTTGGGCATTGCGCTGACTCTCTAGAGATGCGGTAGCGCAAATGGAAACGGCCCTGTCGCTGTTGGAGTCGTTTCGACGCATCCAATCCTCCGCGTCGGCCTCGTCTCCAGAGTTGCAGGCAGCACGCAAGGAGCTTCTAGCAGCATTGGCGACGCTGGATGAGGACATAGAGGATCTGACAGCATCTGTGCGGGCTATGGAATGCCGACCGGACCAGTTTGGACTGAGTCCAGAAGAAATTTCGCGACGAAAGACATCTGTCGAGGCCATGCATCGTGAAATGGCACAGATGAAGGAGAAGATGGCGGACAACACAAAAAACCTACCAGAGCCGAGCTCATTCGCAATGGACGATGACTTTATAGCCCTTGAGCATGAGAATCAGCAGCAAATCATGCAGAAACAGGATGAGCAAATTGATAGTGTAATGACTTCAGTAACACATTTACGGCTGCAAGCAGATGACATGGGGCGCGAACTCGAAGAGCAAGGCGTAATGCTCGAGGAAGTCGGCGAAATGGTGGACCACCTAGACGGTCGACTCAAAACGGGCGTGCGCCGCCTCACAAACGTCATCCGACAGTCGGAAGATACGTGGAGCAGCTTCTGCATCGGACTCTTGATTTTTATCCTCATTATCTTGCTCGTAATTTTGCTGGTTGTATAAATTGGAATGAATGGCTTTTGCATGGTGTTATTGGGGAGTTCTTTTTTTGGGGAATATACTTTATTTCATCGCCAATCAAGTCAAAAAAAAAGAGAAAAGTCAAAAATCCTACATATTTTTCAGGTCGAGTCCAAAGTTCAAGTCTAATGATGACGATACAGACTCCAAGGCACTGACGGCACCCGTCTTCTTTAATGTCTGTGGGAAATCAACCAGCGCACAGCGAAGGGCAGCAATGGCGGCCGTACCGTACAGGCGCAGAAACATCTCTTCGTGATGCTTGATCATGCCCTGGAGGACATAGCATTGTGTGTCAGACACCTCGTTGGGCGGCGTATTGACAATGTGTGCAAAGGCTTTCCAATACGCCGTGGGGGGCCATGGGTGCTTCGCTTGCGATTTGGAAAAGTCACGCAGCGTGAGTGAGGCAAAGCCTGCTCCAAGTCCAATCATCCGGGACAGATGATCCTGGCTCGTAACAAAGGTATGTCCACCAATCTTCCACCAGCCAACGAGTGCACGTCCACTGTCTGTTTTTTCGGAGCCATTGTACCCAAATAGTACGGGACAAACCACTCGGTATTTGGCCATCAGGATATCGATCATGGACTCTCCACGCCAGGCAAAGTTTGGTGTTGAATAGACGCGGGCAACGACAGGCCCAATGACCGTTGCTGCTTCCTGTCGAGCACCAGCCTCATGGATGAACTGCTTTACCGATGCCTTGGCAAGTGCATTCAAGGCATACACAAAGAGGGAGGGCAGCTTTTCAGAATTCATACCACTGCTAGACGTGTCTGTTCGGGGCTGGATGACAAACATGCTGGCATCCACGAGCGTGCTTCCTAGTTCAATACACGAGTTGATGGCGGCAATAATGGACTGTGAAATTTTTATGTTGTTGGCCTTGTCGCTGCTAATTTGGCCCAAGTACATGCGGATGCTCCTACGCACACTTCCCAGTTTATCCTTGAGCGCAGAGTTGGTCTTTGCCTCACTCTTCAAGGCAGCGCGCAATGCTTTGAGGTTCTTGTGGACGATTTCATACCGGTCAGGCTCGCGCGTCACTATGGACTCTTTCGGAGCCTCGTCCTCTTTCTTTGGCACTGGCTCTAGCTTGATCTTTGGCTTTGTCTCAAGTTGGGTTGTTGCCAGATTAGAGCTCAAAGCTCCAAGTGGCGTGGGTTTCACCCTTGCCAACGACTTGGCAGTCTCCTGGACTGGCTCAACCTTGGCCTCTTCCACTTCTTCCTCTACCGGGGGAGGCGGTGGAAGAATCTTTTTCGGTTTGGGCAGTGGAACAGCCCGTTGTGCAGCCAAACGAGCCTCTTCTTCTTGCTGCTTAATCTTTAATTGACGCTCTTTTTCAATTTTTATGCTCTCTGCGGCTGCCAATTCAGCGGATATTCTAGCCTCCTCCTCAATGGTCTTCATATCTTCTTGCAACTGGTACATCCTGAACACATTGAGGGCGTTTTGGTGCACACGCTGGTGCTCTGCACGCGATAATTCATAGTTTTGACGGAGCACTTCTGGTGAGTTTCTCGAGCCTTGCAAGTATTCCGACAGGTGATTCTTTGGCTGAGGCGTCATGGATACTCTCTGAAGACGGGGACGCGAAGGCGTTGATTGTACCATTGTTGGTGAAAGTGCGTCCAACTACACTCTGAAAAACGCGTCTGGGCTCTTTTTGGAGGCGCAAAACCGTCGCAAAGACGCGGATACAACAAAGGGTACAGACGAGGCTACGAAGCGCACGGCGTTAATGACGGCATGAAGAGCTTGGATAACTTTTGCGATAGCTTCGAGGCTTTTGTAGTATTTATTTGACTTATGTATGATTCGTACGATTTTGATTGCTGTTTACTCGATTACCCGTAGGACTTGAGTGTTTACTGTCTACATTTTACCACCACCTCAACATTCTTAACATTCATGTCATATTGCACCCGATAAGACCGTTCACGTCAAACCGCATCACGCACACGAGACCATTCAGCTCGCTTCCGTCACTTGGCCTTCTACACTACCGCTTTTGCAGCGACATCTCGAGGCTCGAGTGAGAAAACGGCCGATGACAAACGTCACCATTCGGCCCCACTTGGCCGAGTCGGAGCACGTGATGGCCCGAAGTGAACACGGTGCACTTTGAGATTTTTTGCACCGAAGCGTGCAAATCCTTGCCTTGATGTGAGATATGAGGTACTGTTTGATCTTTTCTTAAGGCTTCGGGTAATGATGCTCTTCTATGGCTCTTTCATGGTAAAAATGATATGTATATGTACGCCCCGTAAATACACAAAAGAGCCGTCCCGGAAGGAGCCATCGGCTGAGCCGGGCCCCCAATACACATGAAAGAGCACAGAAACGGACCAAGCCGTAATAATAAAGCCGTCTCGACACGTAACAAGGTGGCGTAAGAGATACGTAATCATGCCCCAACTGTATTTCTACTTGGCGAAGCTTTTGGCCCTCTGCGAGTTTCCCCACATGAATGGAGCTGTAGGCACTGCTCTTTTAGCGCACTTTTCGCCCACTATTTGCTCCTCATGTGCATCATCATTTTCGCCCGCTTTCTTCTACGTCTTTCTCCTCCTTTCACAACCATATTTTGATCGAGAAGAACCAGTTCTGTTTCGAATCGTCGTTCATTTACACAAACGATTCCATTTTTATTCATTTTCATCTTTCCTTTCAGAGCTATCCTTTACGATTCTGCCGTCTTCGGGCAGTTCTTTATTTTATTTTATTCTTTGTATCCCTCTGCACAACGCCAGACACCCCCTCAACTCTACCATCACTGACACGGTTGTGAGCTTCCACTTGCCTTTTTCATCATTTTGCAGGTTACAGAAAGTCCCTGCGTCCTCGTGGCAGAGCTTCACACACGAGCATTGTGCTGCCAAATCGGAATAGACCACATTGCCTCGCTTTCATCCATTATTTTATTTTATTGTATCTATTGACGCCCTTCCTTGCACATTATGGATCCGTCGCAACCGCAAAACAATGGGAGCCTCAATGTGCCTGGCGGTCAGCCAGGACAAGGCCCCAACGGACGTCGGCTTCACATTGCACACCGTCGGTCTCCATCGGAGATTACGCCTCTTGTGAACATGTATCAGAATCCGAGTATGTTGCTTCGACTTCCGTTCTTTTCTAACGAGCAGCCGATATGGATCCCGAAGCCATGCGCCAGCAGCTGGAACGACTGCAGCAGCAACATCTGTTGCTGAGTCTCCAGCTGGCTGCGTCTGGGAACATGGGGAACATGGCGACTATGGGTCCCATGGGCACCATGGGGAGTTTTGGGCAAACACAGATGCCTGCCCAGGGCTCCTTTCCCGTCCCGGTACAGCAAGGTAACCCCTCGACACACCGTCGTAACCAGTCTTCTTTTTTAAACATGCCTCCTCCAGCCCCTTCATCGGGCGCTTCTGCCTCTTCCGATAACTTTGGCCATGGCGGAGCGTCCTTTGGAGAGCAGGGATCATCCCACAGCGGCCGTGGGCCTCCTCCGGGGGCTGGACACCAGCGGCGCCACTCGCTTGCACTTGCGGATGCTAAAAAGGCGGCAGAAATTGCCCAGCAGAAGCGGACAACAAGCAGCTTCCAGTTCCCAGCGCAGTCTCCAGACGAGTCTGCCGAGACGGAAGGCTCTCCCATTGGGCCTGGTGAGGCCCCAAAAACACAGCTGTTGACGCCAACTGCTCGTCGTGGAGGCCATGGCCGCAGTCAAAGCATGGCTGTTGGTCGCGGCGGCAGCAGCGTGGGTGGCAGGAACGCTACAAGCAGCTTCAGCCCGGAGAAGAGCAGTGGTCCTGGGGATTTCCACCGGGGCCATGGCCGGTCCCAGTCTCGTAACATGGACGGCAATTGGCGCACGCCAGCAGCCCCGAACAACCAGCAGGGCCAGGCCCAGCCCAGTCAGCAGACAGGCTTCACGCCTGGCCATCGCACCCGTGGATCACTGGCGTCCCAGTCCATTGGCTCTATCGGAGCCCTGAATTCCATGGGCCCCATTGGGTCGTTCCAATACCCCCAGGCATCCATCATGCAGCTTCCAGGGGGCACCCAGTTTGTGAACAATGCGGCCCTCCAAATGGGCCAGTTCCAGCTGCCCCAGCAAGTGGGCAACCCAATGGGAAACCAAATGATGGGAATTAACAATAACCAGCACGTGACTGGCCAGAACAACCAGTCTGCGCAGCAGCAGACGCGAAAGACCCTGTTCACGCACTATCTCCCCCAGACCTCGCTTCCGGCCCTCCTCGAAAACGGCAGTCTTGTGGCTGGTGTTCTTCGTGTCAACAAGAAGAATCGCAGCGATGCGTATGTCACGCCCACGGAAGGCCTTTTGGAGGCCGACATTTTCATTTGTGGCAGCAAGGACCGCAACCGTGCCTTGGAAGGAGACTATGTTGCCATTGAGCTGCTCGATGTCGACGAGGTCTGGGCACAAAAGAAGGAGAAGGAGGAAAAGAAGAGACGAAAGGACATTACGGACAACCGCACGGGCTCCATGGGTGGCGACGACAATGCTGCCAGCGAAGGCGGCATCCGCCGTCGTGGCAGTCTTCGCCAGCGGCCAACGCAGAAGAAAAATGACGATGTCGAAGTCGAGGGCCAAAGCTTGCTTCTCGTCGAGGAAGAGGAGATTAGCGACGAGCAGAAGCCACTGTATGCAGGCCATGTTGTTGCCATTATTGAGCGCATTGCTGGCCAGATGTTTTCGGGCACGCTTGGTCTTCTCCGTCCAAGCAGCCAGGCCACTAAAGACAAGCAAGATGCCGAGCGTAGCCATGGCGGCCGTGAGCACAACAACCGCCAGCAAGACCGGCCCAAAATTGTCTGGTTCAAGCCCACGGACAAGCGTGTTCCTCTGATTGCCATCCCCACGGAACAGGCCCCCAAGGGCTTTGTTGAGAACCACCGGCAGTACGCAAACTCCATCTTTGTCGCCTGCATCAAGAGATGGCCCATTACATCTCTGCACCCATTCGGAAACCTCGTGGAGCAGCTGGGACCGATGGGTGACGAGACTGTGGAGACAAATGCCTTGCTTCGTGACAACAACTTTGCGTCAGACGAGTTCTCTGAGGCTGTCCTTCGCTCTGTCGTCGATAAGATGCCTACAGGCGAAGAAATCATTGAAGAGATGGCCAGTCGCCGTGATCTCTGTGGCGAAAAGACATTCACACTGGACATGGACGGGACTGCTGGTCTTGGCAACGCCATTCACGTTATCCACGGCGAAGACAACATGGTGACGGTTGGCATTCACGTTGCGGACGTTGCGTACTTTATTGAGGCGGCATCGCTTGTCGATCGCGAGGCCAAGAAGCGCGGCACGGCCGTCCATCTCATGAACAAGACATGTGCTCTTCTTCCACCCAAGCTTGCTGAGGAAATGTGCGCCTTTACGCCGGGCGAGGAGCGTCTGGCCTTTAGCTTCATTTTCCATGTTGATTCGTCCACGGGCGTGATTAGCAAGGAAGACACGTGGGCCGGAAGGTCTGTCATCAAGAGCGACGGTGCTCTTTCTCTGGAGGACATGAACAAGGCTCTTTCGTCGTCTGCATTTGAGCATCCTATTGCCACGGCAAAGGACATTAAGGTCTTGGGGGTATGTATTTCTCATTGGTTTGCCCATGTTTACACGATGCTAATATCTAGGTGGTTGCTCAAAAGTTTAGGGAGATTCGTCTTGGATCTACGGGTGAGGTGATGGCGCCTCTTCGTCTTTTCCAGCAGCTCGACGACGAAAACACGCCCATTGTGCCCAACGTCTTTGCCTCTTCGCCCGGTGTTGAGCTTGTGGAGGAATTGATGCACAAAGTCAATGCCTACGTTGCCGGGCGCCTTGTCACGGCCATGCCGGACCAGGCCATTTTGCGCAGACAGGCTTCGCCAAATGCCCGTCGTCTCGGCACGACAGTTCGGCGCCTTACCTCCTTGGGCTACGACGTTGCTAGTGGCACGAGTGGTGATCTCCAGAACAGTCTCTTCAAGGTGGATAATGTGGACATCCGCACGGGCATGGAGACCCTGTTGGTAAAGTCGATGCAGCGTGCTAAGTACGTTGTTTCGGGCAAGGTTCAGCCGCGGTACTTCCCCCATTATGCCTTGAACCTACCCATGTACACGCATTTCACAGCGCCCACGCGTCGTTATGTGGACATTATGGTGCAGCGTCAGTTTGCGCATGTTCTTGATGGTTCGGAGTCTGAGTATAAGGACGATGCCGAGGCCATCAACAAGATTTTGGAGGTGTGCAATGTGAAGAAGGACTCTGCGCAGAATGCCCAGGAGCAGAGTGTCCATGTGGAGGCCTGTCGTGCCATGAGCGAGAAGCGCGAGGCCGCCGGTGCCGATTTAGTCACGGATGGCATTGTTATTTGTGTTTACGAGTCTGCCTTTGACGTCTTTATTCCCGAATGGGGCTTTGAGAAGCGGGTGCATTGTGACCAGCTGCCATTGAAAAAGGCAGAGTTCCGCAAGGACACGCGCACGCTGGAGCTCTACTGGGAGAAGGGCTCTGTGAGCTCGGCCTATGTCCCTGAAGATGAGCGTCCCCGGGCGTCAGGCTCGGTCCGGTCGGTGAACAATGCCCACCAGCAAGAGGAGGCTGAGAAGGTACGGCAGCGTGAAGAGGCAGCTCGTCGGCAGGTTGACATTGGGACCGTCTCCGCTGATTCTGCGAATGCATTGTTTGACGATACGGAGTCGGATGATGATGATTCCGAGGACGGTATTGTCAAGGGTGTGCGTGGAGCGTCGCTGACAGACCGTCCGACGCAGAGCGAGCCCCATTCGCCGCGCGAGAAGCACGAGACGGACTTGCTGCGGTCGCGCTCCGACTCTCGTGTGCCACCGTTGGATTCTCCCGAGTCTCGTATCTCCAAGAATGCGTCGGACAAGAAAAAGTATATGGAATCATTTGTTCTTCGGGAAGAGGGTGGTGAGTGCATCCAGGACGTGCGTGAAATGACGGTTGTTCCTGTTCTTTTGCATACGGACATGTCAAAGAGTCCGCCGTGTTTGACGATTCGGTCCGTCAATCCTTTTGCTTTATAGGGTTTTTTTTATTTTTATATCTTGATTTATATTTTTTGGATAGTTTTTTTTAGCATACTACAGAATGGTATTGATGTACACCAAAAAAGAGAACGCCTGGTTTTTTTTGTGTGGCGTGGCGAGCTGCTAAAGAAACGATTGACGTTTTGGGGGTGGTATTACAGGTTTTGCCAACGAATAGAGCTTTCGGTGCAGAAGCCTCATTATTTTCAGCCTCCTTCACAATCGTGCTCCCCCCTCTACTTCCCCCTTTCGTGATAGCAATTGTTTTCTTTTAAAAAAGTCTTGTGCGAGCCTACACATCCCCCTGATGGTCGCACCATTTTGTGCCTTGTAGGTGGGGACCGACCACAAGGCAGTATCTTCCATCTTTTCATTTCGTTGTTCAAGTCATGAGATGGTGCCACCATACTATTTTTAATCTATTTTTTATAGTAGGTAGGGAGATTGGGGCCGTCTCCGGAAGGTGATGAAGGCCTGCTCCGATGCAAAAGTCGTGACGTCACAACACTCGAAAAAAAAAACTTTCTTTTTTTTCTTTTCGTTTCCTTGGCTGTGGGACATTTTGGGATGGCGACTTACAAATCGGCCTTTTTTTCAGCAGTTTCCGGAAGAGGCAAGAGAGAGTGCATGAAAAAAAAGGAAATGGGATGATGCCAGAGAAAGGCATGAGGTCTCCCTTTTTGGGAACCATGTCGGGCTGAAGCATCACGGCATGATTCTATGATTCTGCATTCCATTCTGTCTTGGAAAAACTGCACCTTGCTCGATGGCGTACACTGTGAACAAGGGTTTCTTTTGTCTTCTCACGTTTTGTCCTCTTTTCTTCTTCGTTCCCTTTGCGAAGAAAGCTGGACAAAACGTCCCTTGTTTGGATCGGGAGCATCTGGAATCTCTGATGAATGTAAAAATAAAATAAAAAAGTGTAAAGGGTAGGTCATATACCGAAAAAAGCAAATGATAAGAAAGGGGAAAAAAAGAGAGAGAGAGGGTTACATCATGAGAGTGCCGTCGTCATGGTGAGGTCATGATGATCCCTACACGGCATCGTGTTTTGTTTTTTTTTTGCATGGTGCCTCGAAGAAAGCCCTGCATTTTTTTCAATGATGTGCCAGTTCGCCAAACTTATTCATGGGCCTGTCTTTTTGGAGATCCCACGGATCAAAAACATGCAAGAGAAAAGAAAAGAAAGAAAAAAGTAAAAAAAAAAGTGAACCCTTGCGAGATTGCCCACAACAAGCCAACGAGCCTCATGTTCTCGATGATCATTGTTGATCGCATAGACCTCTGAACAATGGGAAAAGATAATGGGAGATCCGGCAAAGAGGCCGGCCATTGTTGGGAGAAGAGCGCAAAAGAAGGAAAGAAAAAAAAGGGTGCAGACACGATGAGGTTTATGGAATCTTGGTTACGATTGGCATCCAATAAAACTGAAAAAATACAAGGCGAGACGAGGCGAGCTCCCTCTTACCATGGAACGAGGACGGCGCAACAATTTCGCCCTCGCTCAGCTACAATGGTTTTTTTGTCTTTTTTGTCTTTGCACCCTTTATTCACGATAGAAGACTGTGATCAACGGATTGAAACATGGTCTTGGAAACCCCCCCAAAAACAAGTCTATCTTCCCGAGGTCCTTTTTTTCATATAGTAGACTTTTTTACAAATGTGGTTTTTTTTCTTCCCTTCCCTTGCCTGTTCTCCCTTTCCGAAAATGAGGCCAAAAAAGGCCTCACTCAGACCAACGGTTGCACGAATAACGGGCACCATACTAAGCCTATTCATCCTTTACACCATTTACTCTTTTCTCTTTGCCTTTATTTCCTTTATTGCCTTCCCCCTTTTACTCTATTCCTATTTCTTTTAACATATTTTTTCCCTAGAAGAAGGAAGAAGGCGGTATGCACTGTCATCAACGTGTAGGTTCAAGGGGGTATCCCGCACATGGAGATCTCAGCAGACGAGCTGCTTCCAGGCTATCTTTTTTTTTGTTTTTTTTGCAATGTCTCTCGATATACAGGCTGTGAAAAAAAGGACGCAAGAGACAAGGTCCTGCATGGCATGAAGATACTTCTGTTGCCGTTTCTCGTTTCTTTTTTTTCTTCTTTGCAGCAGCTTCTTCTTTTGGCTTTCTTCTCCAAGGGTAAGATAAAAAAAAAGTAAAAAAGTCTGATCACAACTTAGGTTGCTTTTTTTTCCTTCTTTTCTTTTTTTTGTGATTTTCGGGGGGGCATTGTTATCTAAATGTTAAAAATATATCGTAAACATTCGCCTCAGCAACTTTCGTGGCTGCATATTATGTTGATAGTGGTACAACTTGGCTCCTATTCTTGTCAGGGTTGAAAATAGATTTTGAACGAGAGGGGCATTTGCCATGAAACAAATTTTTTTTTTGGTCTTTCCCATCGTGATATAAAATACATGAAAAAGGGCAAAGGAGACGTTGCAAGCTGTAACTGTACAATAAAATTAAATAAAAAATCAGCTGTAGAAAGTATGCGTTGGAAGGCTTTACCTGCAAGAAGCTTCTGCCACCTAGGAGGGGATTAAAGAGGAGCGGACAAGAAGCGAGGGAGGTGTGGCATGAAGAAAGACCATGCAGCCGGTTGTACCTGTCGATCAGGATTGGATTCAAGGGGAAAAAAAAAAGTTTAAAAAAGCAAATCACAAAAGCAGAAAAAGCAAAAAGCAAAAAAAAGAGAAGAAAAAGAAAATAAGAAAAAAAAAAGAAAAGCCAAACTCAAAACCCAAAACCTCCTCAGAAAAAAGAAACCAAAAACTGAACAAAAAAAAGCAAGACGCAAGCTAAGCAAGTGCCGATGAAGAGAGGGATAATCTCCAAGAGGCCATGGTTTTTTTTTTTTTGTTCCTCGGAACTATCATGTAAAAAAGAGTATATGCGGTGCATACCAGAGTGCATATTGTATTTTTTTTTTCACCATGAACTTTATTTTCTATATAAAGCAACTCCATGCATTCGCTTCTTGAGATGAAATTAGAATAGGAGGAAAAAGACAGAAAAAATAAAAAAGGGACGACCGAAGATTTCGTTGGTTTGGTTTGGCATCATTCCACCTTGAGCACACGTCCTTGTCGCCTACATCTATTTATACTTTACCCGAAAGCCACTTCACCTGCTTTTTTTTTCTTTTCTTGTTATACATTTCCAATCCATTTGGAGGCCACGTTGTTGCTCATTTCACGCTCTTGCCTTCGGCTCTTCCTGACCGCTTCATGATCATGCCCCTTTCATCAAAGCACCACCCACGTGTGGATTCCTTGGATTTCACCATGACCTCGGGTATGAGCACCCCCACGGAAAGTGAAGACGACTCTCAACTATCTCTACCCCTTGGCTTTGCCGATTGGCCCCTCCACTCCCCTACCGCCCCTCAAATGCTACACCAAGGCAAAGGAGAAGAGATGGACAGCGTGGCGCCACCTTTTGACAGCTCCCATGAAATGACAAAAGAAAGCAGTGACGTACAAAAAACCCTGCTCTATGTACGTGACGAATTCAAGGGTGGAGAGCAAAGTACCACACCGACCGTCATTCCCGCCACATTTAAAGTCACCGTCGAAGACGACTCCTCTCGTCCGTACTTCCCAGACTTGACAAATATGTTGATTCCCAACCCAGACGAGCTCGGCGTCTCCACAGCCACCCTCGTGCCGGGTCGGAGGTCATCTTCTGTCTACAGTGAAGACCACCGTCCTTTTGCAGACTCTGCTTCAGACACAACCCTAGATATCAACCTGCGTCGACGAAGGACCGGCACAACGCCACCTCGAGCCACAGCGTCACACGCCCCAACGCCATCTTCCACCACACGATCAGAATCCACAACTTTTCCAAGGATCAGCCGGCACGTTGAGCTCATGCGAACAAGCTACGATTGTGTCGTCATTGGTTCAGGGTATGGTGGTGGCGTGGCGGCGTCACGAATGGCGCGTGCTGGAAAGACTGTCTGTCTCCTCGAGCTGGGCAAAGAGCGATGGCCGGGCGAGTATCCTGAAACGACAAAGGATACCTTTTCTGAGCTCCATTGCTCTGGCGAGCTGACGCCTGGTGCGCTTGCTGCCGGACTCTCTGTCAATTCCGGAAGCCCAACGGGAATGTATCATTTGCTCTTTGGTAAAGGTCAAAATGCCTTGGTCTGCAATGGTGAGTTTTTTTTTTGCTTTTTCTTTTTATTTTTTTATAATGGCATGGACTAACAGTCACAGGTCTTGGTGGAACGAGCCTCATCAATGCCAATATTTTTTTGCGGGCCGATAACAATACCATGAGCATGTCGGCATGGCCACCAGAATTACGAAAGAAGGGTGCCCTTGACAAGTGTATGCAAGAAAAACTCTTTTTTTCTTTATTGATTGCTAATGACAAGACTATGACAAAGTAGAGTCAGTCCTTGAGCCACAGGCCTATCCCAGAGATTGGCCCGAGCTTTCAAAGCTGGGGCTATTGGAAAAGCAAGCCGAGGCTTTGAACATGGGGAACAAATTTTATCGGCCCAAGCAAACCACCCGGTTCCAAAACGGCCCCAACAGTTGTGGCGTAGAAATGTCATCTTCCTCATTAACTGGCCAAGATGCCACCGGTATCAACGATGGTTCCAAAACAACTACATTGGTCACATATTTGGCTGATGCGTGGAACTGGGGTGCTGAACTCTTTTGTGAAGCAGAGGTCCGCTATATAGAACCAGCCCCAGAAGGTGGATATCGCGTCTATTTTGCTTGGCACGGCCGTGGACGAGAGCATTTCCCTTCTCGTCTTCGTGGTGACTTGCTTTGGGTCCATGCCAAGGAGGCCGTTTTTCTCGGAGCCGGTGCTATTGGCACTACTGAGATTCTGTTGCGAAGCAAGAAAATGGGTGCCCTCCCCTTGAGCGATCATGTGGGCAAGAACATGAGTGGCAATGGTGATATTCTTGCCTTTGGCTACAACACCAGCCATGAAACCAACATGCTTGGTCAGTCCAGTCCATCGCCCTACTCGCCCACAGGCCCTACCATCACTGGCGTTATTGACAACCGGATGGGCCATGCGAATCCCCTTGATGGCTATGTCATCCAGGAGGGCGCCGTCCCGGCTGCGCTGGCCCCCTTTATGCAGACTATGCTTGAGCTCATGCCGGAAGCGTCGTCCACTAACACTTCAGCTTCTCTCTTTTCGCGAGTGCAGTCTGCTGTGGCACGTCTGGGTAGTAGGCTACTTGGTCCTTATGTGAATACTGGCGCTGTCCAGCGAACACAGGTATACCTCATCATGTCCCATGACAGTAACCAAGCAGCCCTCTCTCTCCACAATGATCAGCCTGTTCTCGAGTTTCTCGGTGTGGCCAGAAGCAATCATGTGAAGCACTTGAACAAGGTGCTCGCCAAGGCGACAGAGGCAGTGGGTGGCACCCTCATTGGAAATCTTTTTTCCTCATTGATGGATCAGGAAATTACTGTTCATCCTATTGGGTATGTTTAATATTTTTACTTTTTTTTTTCATGCAATGAATACTCATCAATTAGGGGTGCTTCCATGGCACGGGACAACACTGGGAAAACAGGTGCCACTGACCACATGGGCCGTCTCTTCACGGGTAACGGCAGCCAAGTGCATAGTGGCTTGATTGTGACGGATGGTGCTGCTGTTCCCACGTCTCTTGGTGTGAATCCATTGGCCACCATTTCAGCATTAGCTGAGAGGTCTGTTCATCTATATGCCAAGCAGCGTGGCTGGACGATTCGCCAAGAGTCGAATGGAATGATTGATCTCTTTGGCCAACCCGCACACCCACCATTCGACCTCCACATTCATGAAAGCCTTTGCGTTGTTGACAAGTTTGGCGAGATTCAGGATGTGGAGGAAGAAGCGATTGATGAGATTCAAAGTGTGCAACAGGCCAGTCAAGTCATTGAGCAAGCTTCGAGGGTGTCTGCAAGTGGGTTTGGGTTCACCGAGGTCATGTCTGGCTTTTTGCATTGCGATGAAGCCTCTCTCCACGGTATGCAGACGGCACAGATGGCAGATATTATGCAGGAAGAGCGCCAGGATGTTTATGAAATGGCCTACCGCCATGGAGAGAGCTTGAACGAGAGCGCTCGTTTCTTCTTGAGTGTACAGGCATTCGACACGACGGAGATTGTTGATGGGCCTGAGCACCGCGGCCTTTTGACCGGCACATTTGCATGTCCTACCCTCCCCGGGTCGCCCTTTATGGTGCAGCGTGGTGTATTTGAGCTTTTGCGGGTGGACCAAGACGCCCCAGGCACACGGAAGATGACATACGACTTTGATATGCGAGGCGTTCATGGTGAGATTTTGCATTTCCATGGATACAAAGTGGTGAATGCAAAGGTGGCCTTGGCGCCTCTCGAGCTTTGGCGAGCCACGACAACTCTGTATGTAACAGTTTCGAAAAAGTCTTTGTCCAGGAGAGGACAGGTGATTGCCAAGGGGATGATGCACATGCGCGTTTCCGACTTTCTTTCCGAAGTCATGACGCTGAAACCTACGGGAACAAGCCTTTTGAAACGAGCCATGAGCGCCACTAGTTTCTTTTCCTACTTCGCCCGAGCCTCGCTCAACATGTTCTTAACGCCTATCCTCCCCCTGCAGTATCCCACACAGACATACAGTGGCTATATCAATCACACACAGCCCACGCGGGAATGGGACAATGTATGTGCACAGGATGGCGTTCATACCCGTCTGTACATGTGGGAGCCACAACCACAGTATATTCCTGCGGCTGCTGGTAAAGAGCCGCAGAATGTGCTGTTTATCCCTGGTGCTTCCGTCGACCATCAAATATTTTCGCTGCCTACCATTCCCTTTAACACGGTTAACTACTTTACGCGCGCGGGCTACCGTGTCTTTGTCAGTGTGCACCGTATTGCAAAGCTCCGGGTGGCAGAGAATAGCTGGACGACGTATGATGCCCGCCTCGACCTGCGAGCTGCTCTGGAGCATATCCGAAAGGAGTATGGTGGCAAAGAAAAGACGCCCAAGAAGGTGTATGTGGTGGCACACTGTATGGGATCGTTGGCTCTTTCGTCTGGTATTTTGGATGGCACCATTCCTACGAGCTGGATTTTGGGGTTGAGCTGCTCGCAGGTGTTTATGAATCCTATTTGGAACACGGAGAATATGCTCAAGGCCGCCACAGCCACTCATTTGGGACCCTTTTCCATTGACCGCATGCACAATACAGTTTTGGGCTCGTGGTACAGCTGTGCCTCTCACGGTGCCAAGGACTCGTGGAAGCAAAAGATTCTCGACCAGGTCCTTCGTTTCCTCCCAGACTACCGACATGAGCTTTGCTCGAATGCATCCTGCCACCGTATTAGTCTCTGTTATGGGCGTTGCTGGAACCACGGCAACTTGAATGAGGCAACACATCGTCAGATGGATCGTTTCTTTGGTGGCATCAACATGACGCTGCTGCGGCTCCTCATGCTGCAAGGTGCTGGGGGCCATGCTATGGCCAATGCCCCTCTTTGCGAAGTGCTGACGACGCCGGAGAATGTCAAGAACACGCTCGAGGGCCTCCCCATTTTTTTATTCGTTGGTGGCGACAATAATGTCTTGTCAACGCGGGCCACGGAAAAGACGTATGAGATCTTGTGTGACACTTTTGGCAGTGACAATTACCAACGACGGGTCGTGCCTGGGTATGGTCATCTTGATTGTTTCATGGGCCGTCGAGCTTGGAAGGATGTCTATCCGATGCTGCGTGAAGAGATTGACCGGGTGGTGTATGGAGACTCCTATGTGTTTTCCGAGCCGGATGCCAGCATCTGCCCATTCACGCGGATGATGGAGGCCGGTGAGCTATAGTCATTTTTATCCTCTTTTCTCTTTTCTCTTTTCTCTTTTCTCTTTTCTCTTTTCTCTTTTCTTCATTCTTCATTCGTTTTTCTTTCCTTCTTTCCTTCTTCTCATCATTCTCTTTCGTTTACTTTTTATTTTTTCTTCTTCTCAACGTGTATTTTTCTCATGGTTTCCTTTGTTATATACTCTTTTACGTTTGCATTACAATTGTTTTATCTACTATGAAATCCCCTACTGTCTTGGAGCTGTCACAGGTTGCCACGAGGAAATCTTTGGCTTGGTCGTGCTGTACGGCTTGTATGCACCACGTGTTCCCGTGTACGTGGGCCGGTGCTCAGCTGGGGCCCACGGACGCTCATCGGCAATCTTTGTCAGCGGATCGCTGGAAGGGGGCGTGTCCACAGTATACGCAAGCCATGCGTGCCAAAACGGCTCCGTGTGCGAGCTATGATTAGTCATCGACTTGCTAGGGAGAAACCTACGGATCGTGGTCGTGCAGTTTATAGTCGACCCAGCGCGTGCGGACTGGTGGTTAGCGGCTCCTATGCGGTGTCTTTGGGCGACCTACGCGGCAATTCATCCTGCATGTTCTCGTAGTACTTGTTGCCGAACTTGTCAACGCCGACGAGAGTTCCGGCTTTTGTGTCGCCGATATAGTTCAATTGGTGCCAGTATTCCTAGTCCTCAGCATACACATGCACCCCCATGCATAGGACACACCTTGAGGCCAATCTTGCGCAGATTGCCCAGCGTGCGCGTAATCGTCGACATATTTGACGGTTGACCTCGGGACGCCGCAAATTCACGTAAGCAGTCCTGCGGTCCCGCTCGGATTCGCGCATGTGCTTTTAGTGCATATTGATTAGTCAGATGCGTATCGACGGAACATGAGCGTGTCGGCGTCGGAGATTGACGAGCCCGTGGTGTTTTTGTTTAGCGATGGGGACGAGGACGAGGAGGAGCCATCTCGGAAGCGGACGTATGAAGAAGAAGAGGAAGAAGTGCTTGAATTCGCGCGGGATGGCCAGAATATCGACAGAAGTCCAGAGCCGCAACGGCCAACCAGGACCAGAAGGGCCAAAAGAGCCAAGAAGGGGGGCTCTCATGGCGACGGAAGCATTGGAGAGGCCTTGAAGCGGCGGTTTTATGCCTTCAAAGAGAGGCTGGCGTCGCTGGGCGAGAATGGCATGCTTTCTCCTCCCAACTATGACGATATATACTTCTCTGAAGACGATACACAGCGCCGCTGGAAGCCCAGGGTCGTCCAGGAGAGCATATACGATGCTGTTCTGGGTAGTAAGCGAGCACAGCCCGTGTATGGCCCCCAGACAAAGCCACAATTCGACGCACGCCACCGTCCGTCTCGTGGCCGTGAAGATATCATGCTCGTTCACTCCAAAGGCATGATTCCCGGCTCGGTAGCGCAGTATCTCCGTGACTACCAGCTCGAGGGTGTCCAGTTCCTGCATAGCCTCTTTGTGGAGCAGCGCGGGGGCTTGCTTGGCGACGAAATGGGCCTAGGAAAGACGGTGCAAGTGGCTGCTTTTCTGACGGCAGCCTTTGGGAAAACGGCAGATGAGCGTGACGTGAAGCGTATGCGTAAGGTTCGGAGAGCAGCCGAGAGCGGGAAAGACCGCTGGTACCCCCGTGTGCTGATTGTCTGTCCCGGATCAGTCCTGAAAAACTGGGAAACGGAGCTGCAGCGATGGGGGTGGTGGCATATTGACCAATACCACGGTGCCAATAAGAAAGACGCCCTCCAGGCCGCCAAGTCAGGGCGTCTTGAAATTCTCATCACTACCTACGCAACCTATAGTCTGCAGCACGAAGACATCAACCAGGTGCCGTGGGACGCCGTCGTGGCAGACGAGTGCCACACAATGAAGGAAAGCTCCTCGCAGGTCACCCGTGCCATGAGACGTGTAAATGCCATGTGCCGTGTTGGACTTACCGGTACAGCCATTCAAAATAGCTATCAGGAGCTATGGACGCTCTTGGACTGGACAAACCCTGGCCGTTTTGGCTCCTCGGCCGACTGGGAAGCCACCATTACAAAACCTCTCCGTCTCGGCCAGGCACAGGATGCTAGTGCCTCCGACCTTGCCATAGCACGGAAGACAGCTCGGCAGCTGGTGGATAATCTACTGCCCCCCTTCTTTCTTCGCCGTGTCAAAGAGAACATTGCCGACCAGCTACCCAAAAAGACGGACCGCGTTGTCTTTTGCCCCCTGACGGAAGAGCAGCGCAAGGCGTATGAATCGTTTCTCCAGAGTAAGCCAGTGGTTCATCTAAAGCGGGCGAGCGAGCCTTGTTCTTGTAAACGAGCTCTCTCGGGCGCCGCATGCTGTTTAAAGTATATCCCCGGGACAAAGAAGAGAGTACTTGATCTTTTATTCCCGACGATCCAGACCGTTCTCAAAATAGCCAACCATCTCATCCTGCTCGTGCCAACTGACCAGTCATATAAAAACGACCAAGATGCTGCGGGAAAGTATGAACGGGCCATGAGCAATTTGAAGCTTTGCGTTCCAAATGGCTGGGAGGCCTTGCATCAGAACCGGGATGCGCTCATGACATTGGCAAATCCCGAGTTTTGTGGCAAGTGGAAAGTGCTTCGACAGCTTCTCAAGTTTTGGCATGCCAATGGTGACAAAGTGCTTATATTTTCCCTGAACGTAAGACTCCTCCATATTTTACAGATTCTCTTTGCCAGCACGAGCTACAGCGTGGTATATATTGATGGAAAAGTGTCGTACGAAGACCGTCAACGACTGGTGGATGAATACAATGCAGATGATGGTAAATTTGTCTTTTTAATTTCTACAAAGGCCGGTGGCGTCGGCCTCAACATTACATCTGCCAACAAAGTTGTCATTTTCGACCCTCATTGGAACCCGTCCTTTGATCTGCAGGCACAAGACCGCGCCCATCGGATTGGCCAAGTCCGGGATGTGGATGTGTTCCGGCTCATTTCCGCAGGGACCATTGAAGAAGTTGTTTACGCCCGTCAAATTTACAAACAACAGCAGGCCAACATTGGCTACAATGCCTCGGCCGAGCGACGATACTTCCACGGTGTGCAAAGGGAACCTTCGCGGAAGGGTGAAATCTTTGGGATACAAAACCTGCTCACCTTTCATGCCGACCAAATCATGCTGCGGGACATTGTCAATAAAACCAACGTGGCGGAAGCCAAGGCCGATGTGCGTCTGGCAACCATTGACATGGAAAGGGCCGCTACGGATGAAGACAATAAAGCCTTGAACGAGCTCATGGGCGGTGACCAGCCCACGGCAAAACCTGCCATAGACGCCGTGCAGGCCATTCTCGCCCAAGCTGGCGTGGAATACACGCATTACAATGCGCAAGTAATTGGCAGCAGCCGTGCGGAAGCGCGGATTTCCCGGCAAGCACAGTCGGATGGCCGTGGCTGGGCCCCCCATGACGGGGGTGATGTGGAATATGTGTACAATCCACCAGAGGATGTGATGAAGCGACAGTTCAACTCCATGGCGAGAGATGCCGGGTGTACGCCAACAGACTTTGCCATTATAGTGGAAGGCTGGACATCCGAACAGCGGCGAGAGTTTCTCCAGCAGTTTTACCAGAAACGCATCCGCGTCGACTTGGATACAGATTATGACTCGGATAAGACCATCTTTTCAGAAGCAGAACCGCATGCAGAACGACAAGAAATAGTAGAAGAAGAAAAGGATCCTGATGCTACAGATTATGAGCTTTCATGATGCCTGAATGCAACGTTGAATCTTGGCGCTATTTTTTTCAAGAGTGAAAATGTCTTTTCAGTACATTACATCCTTGCATGATTTTGCCTTGCACCGCCGACGTCTCCACCGATTTCATTTAATTTTTTTGCCGCCATTTACAGCAATGTGGCGATGATTTGAAATCCCCCGGAGAGTATTGTTGCAACAAAAAAAAAGGCCGATAAGCCTCAAAAAATAGCATCAGGTAGCATTAAAGAGTAAAAGACACAGAGCAGGCATTGAGCCCCTCAAATACATACATAGTAGATGACATATGCTGGTAAAAAAGAATCAGGAAGTCATTTGAGATCCGTTCTTGGTCGAGATGCCGTCTCAACAGAATACCGTGTATAGCAGGGTCTCGGGCCAAGACACCAATCTATCGGCAAGCATCATTTCGACGGGCTCTACGTTTGAGCGTGGAAAGGAAGTCACGGTTGTCTCCACGCCAAAGTCTTTTGGTGTGAAGCACAAGGTGGAAGGGAACCAATTGTCTCGAATAGCATGGCTTATTTTTGAAATCTTCATGACACTGGTGGCCCTGGCCTTTGCTGTCTTTGGTATTCTTGTCCTGAGACACGACAATACATCGTCTGATGAAGGCACCATTGGACACATTCTTTACGACGTGTCCATCTACGTATGTCTTCTTTTCTTGCTATGGCCCCCCCGCTAACAAACAGGCACCGACCGTCTTTCCTCTTCTCTTTGCTGCGATTGCTGGAAATTTTTCCAAAGTCCTCGTCTCTCATCGTCTGCAATCCATCGAAGGCGCAAGCCTGCGCATGGTGGAGCAGTGTATTGGAAGCCAGTCCATTTTTGGTGCTCTCAGCACACAAGTCCGGCTTCGGGCCCTCAACTTTCTGGGCCTTTTCCTTGTCATTCTCTGGCTTCTTTCGCCTATAGGTGGTCAGGCTTCCATTCGAGTTTTGTTCCTGGACCGTTCCTACACACACACCGAGGGCAATATTACTTTTGCCGACACATTTCAGCCCTACAAATATGGTGCTGCCGATGAGAACTCTGTTGCTCTCACCTCCATCACGGGCTCCATTGTGGCCTCGATCAACACCGCTCGTATTGTCAGCAACAAAAACCAAGATTTGTATGGAAACATCCGGTTCCCCACCATTGAAAACTTTGAGAGGAATGCCTCTGCCACGAGCAACGATGGCTGGTACGATGTCCCAGAAAACAATAATATGACCTACCCATCACTCATCGGCATCCCCCTGTCCGGTCTCTCAAGAATCGGCAACACATCGGCCACCCTCTCGGGGTCGTATATGACGCTTTCCTGTCCCCAAATTACCACGATCAACAGAACCGATAACCAATTCACAAACTACGCCAACATTACAGGTCTCAACACGACACTCAAGGCACCGCCCGACCCGGGTAATGGCTTTGATTGCAGCTGGTACAATGCCACAGGCGGCTACCAATACCAGCTCGCCGTCTCCTCTCCGTGTCATCAATACATTTACGGAGACCCCGTCCAGATTGCGGGAAAGACTCGGCCGGCACGTAAACTGGTTTGGGAGTCTAGGGACATCAACCTTACCCATATTGAGTGTGACATGCAGACAAGCTTTGTCGATGCCGAATATACATGTCTTCCGAGCCCTTCTGGCTTATCCTCGGAGACAACTTGCACCGTTCATCGCGTGAGGAGGACACAGAACCCCCCACATGATCGAAATTGGACAGCATTTGATATAGGGATGATATCAGATCCGTCCGTGACCATACAGATGATTACCGAACTCTACCCCTATACCTACAAGTCGACTACCATTTTGGAGCCAGTTGTGGGCTATTTGTTTCAGCCATTTAATCCAGCTGTCGCAGTAAATACACCTGACAACTTCAACTTTTACCTCCTCGGCACCGATATCTTTGAGCAGCGGCTTGCCCAAATCTACAATACTGTTCTGGGCATTGGCATGTTTACGGACACCAAGGATGTGACGGGCGAATTCAGCGTCGCCCAGATTCTAAATGCATGGACCTCGCCCTATAATGTTACGTTAAAGAGCGTCGGATCGGTGGAGACACTGGGCAACAACGTCATCCGATGCAACCGAGGATGGCTATCCATCTTGACGACCACTTCCTTTGTCATGTTTCTCATGGCCTTGTCGTGTGCTTTTTTGCGGTTCAACACGAGGATCCCCGACATGCTGCAGTCGATTTCCTATTCGTTTTTGCCATATGACGTCCCGAGTGCCAAAGGCTCGACGGCGTGGAACTCGTCTGACTGGGCCGTACATAATGGAGACATCCGGCTGCGTGTGGGTGATCTGGCCCCTGATGAAGATGTTGGCGTCATTGGACTCGCAGAAGTGGCAGATGGCAAGCCATTCCAGAAAATACGAGTAGGACGTACGTATGTATAGTCTTTTTCACATTGAAAATAAATTGTACCTATTCAACAATACCATTTTTTTTTAAATCTAGAAAAAAGCATTCACAAAATATTCAAGTGATATTTAACCTCATCCAAAGGGCTTATTCTACTAAGTAGTACGTGTTTCGAGACCCAGGAGGAGACTGACTCCTGCCCCGATGTCCTGCCTGCCTCGCCGATCTTGCATGTCGAGAGTCAGATGGGCCAGAAGAGTCACAGCGGTTGCCATCACGGAGAACGTACTTTTTAGAGCTGCCACGCCCCTGGTTCCACTCGTTGAGCTCACACAGCATTAGTTTGACTTTGCCATCTCTAACATCTCTACTGATGCTGCCAACCGACCCAAGCATGCGCCAGAATAAAGCGTCCCGCGTGTTGAAGAGCTTGTCGGAACAATATGCAAGAGCAATAGGGTCAAGGCGATGTCTATACTCTTCTATGAAGCCTGCAGCAGACACTTCTGTGACATCCCGGCGATTTTGCGTGTTGCCAGCGTCAGCAGTTTGCTGGCGATGCCCACTATTGGCTTCCATCCGAGGACGGGAGCCACCACTGCCATGGCTTGTAGCTTGAGCAGCAGACGCATTGGGGACGCACTGTGGAGCCACACCGTTCTGTGGAGGGGGCGCTCTACTTACATTGCTTGGCCTTGTTGCGATCGCTGTAGGCGCTGTAGGTGCCCTAGGTGTTGCATGCACAGCAGTTGCTACTGGTGCTCTAGTTGCAGTAGTTGGAGCAGGTGCAGTAGGCGCTACAGGTGCTCTAGGTGCAGCAGTTGTTGTAGGCGCTGTGGGTGTTGGATGTGCTCTATGTGCTACAGGCGCCACAGGGGCTGCTGGAGCACCATTGTTCTGCAAAGAAGCCCTTGTAATGCGCTTTGTAGAAGGAGCTGCAGTTGCTGCATTCGTGCGCTGCTGAACAGGCGTCGATGTGTTCTTTTGCTGCGCTCTACTGCGTTTGTTCGTAGATGCATTAGCAGTAGACCGCACAGCAGCTTGCGTGGGGGCTGCACTGGAAATAAAGGGCCGTGGATTGAAGTAGACCCGGTCGTACAGGTTCAAGTCTCCGTAAAACTTTGGTGTCATCCAGTTCAAGGTATCTGGCTTATGCGGATGGTACACGGACTGGAACTGAAGCAGGTGCAGAATGGTTGCACCGCGCACGGTAAACGTCTCGTCCACAGTGAAGCCGGTTTGCAGAGCAAACTTGCACCAATACTGGTATTTGGACCTTTCCGCCTTGAACTTCCGGCAAATGCTGTCTGGCGTGTAGGCCGTGCTATTTTTCTGAAAGGTCATTTGCTTGGAGACAAAGTTAAAGGCCGGCCTCAAGTCGTTGTCGCTTGCTCCGCTCCAAATCATGCCCCTTTTCCGGCATTCATCAAACATCTTCATCAAATGAGCCGTGACTTCATCCGTGTATCTTGCTTTACATTCATATCTGCATCTGGTCGGATCAAAACCAGACGGGATATTCACGATGGCACTGCCCTCATTCCGTGTTGCGTGCCTCCTTTTGCTCAAAGAGGCCATGGTTGCCACTTTGCCACTTGGTCGTGTCGAGCCACGTTTTTTTTTTTTTTTTTGAGATCGAAGAGCACGTGATATGTACAAATCAAAGGAGTGAATATAAAGACCTCCGACATGGTGCACTTGATTCTCGTCAAACCTTGGGTAGCTTTAAACAAGGCTTCACATATAGATGCCGTGTCCAGTACTTGGAAGATTACGGTAGGTTGAATCGTGCTGGAGTATTGGCTACTAGTGGCTGACTAGTGCCGCTATTGATTCGATATGTCTCATTAGTTCCAGACATGTGATGGCATCCCGTTTAAACCCTTTCAAAATGCACAATTGATAGTAATAAACAAAATAAAAGTCACAACGTCTCTCCTATTATATTGTTCATCAACATGCCGACGCCATCCAGTGCAGATGTGGGATTCTTCCAAGACGCACCCATACTGAATAACCAATTCGCCGACGACACAAGCTTTCAACGCATCGTCAAACGTATGTCTTTACATATTTGAAGCCATCTCACCAAATAGTCCTTCTCCCTAGTCCTATCCATAGCAAAATCCAGCCAGAGCTTTATAAACTCGGCCAGGATGTCATCGACCCCAGCATCTTTACACTCATCTCCGATGCCGAGAGACATCTTCCATTTGTAAGAAACAGGGCTGGATTCGGCCAGCCATCCACGCAGTTGGTGACAAGCGAAGGCTGGCGTGGCCTGCAGCGAATCGGAGTCGAATGGGGCTTCGTATCATTTGCCTATACCGAAAGGTATGGCCCCTTGTCTCGGCCCATCCAAATGATGCGGTTCTTTCTTTGGGAATCATCATCCGGAACGACCACCTGTCCTGGAGCCATGACAGACGGCGCCGCACGGCTGCTGCAAAAACACTTGGACAAAAATTTGACCACAGACCAACGCCGAGTCTTTCAGGATGCCTATGACCGTCTCACCAGCAGAGACCCTTCCAAGGCATGGACAAGCGGCCAATGGATGACGGAACGGCCTGGCGGATCGGATGTATCCCAAACCGAAACAATAGCCGAGCCCACCTCCGAACAGGGCGTGGATGCCAATGGAATGCCGTTGGGACCATGGTCGATTAGCGGATTTAAATGGTTCTCGTCAGCAACAGATGCTGACATGACCATTCTTTTGGCTCAAACGAGCAAAGGTCTCTCTGCCTTCTTAGCACCTATGCAAAAACTGTGCTCTTCTGGAACACAATTTAATGGCGTGAGGATCAGTCGCCTAAAAGATAAATCAGGAACACGGCCATTGCCTACAGCCGAGCTGGAACTCCGAGGCATGAGGGCATGGCTCATTGGCGAAGAAGGCCAAGGCGTTCGAGAAATGGCCACATTGCTAGGCATCACACGGGTCCATTGCTCCATCAATGCTTTAGGTAACGCTGGCCGTGCCCTTTCTGTAGCACGGGCATATGCCCTCCGTCGAAGCATCAGTGCAGAGGCTGGGGGCCGCCGTCGAATTCTTCTTTGCAAGAGCCCTCTCCATATGCACACCCTGGCCGACTTGACAATCGACTACCATGCAATGCTCTTACTCACCCTCTATACAGCCTCCATCCTCGGGCTCGATGAACAGCACGGTCAGGCTGGCCCTTTTCTGGCACCGCCACCCAGCCTTGTCCGCCCATTGTTCCGTGTTTTGAGCTCATTGCACAAGGCGTACGTTTGCAAGCAGACAATTCCACTCTCGCAAGGTGCTTGTGAAGCCCTCGGTGGCATTGGCTATCTCCTAAACAGCGATTCCGTTGACGCTGAACCCTTCAACGTTGCCCGTCTTTCGCGTGATGGCGCTGTGAATGCTATTTGGGAGGGAACAACGGATGTGCTCTCCATTGACCTTGTGCGCACCCTCCTTCACCCAGCCAAGGGGAAGCAATGCCTTGATGCTTTGGAATGGCTTGTATTGGCGCCACGGCCACCTACCTCTTCCCAATGGCACCAGTTGCGGCAGCGATTTGCTCTGGAAGAACCATCTCTTTTACTGGCAGATGCCCGGACCATTCTGTGGGAGGCCGCACAACTCGTGATGGCTTCGCTCATGCTGGCAGATGCTCAAAGCGACCACTCGTCGACAATCATGGCCATGGCACAACGTTTCATGGTGACAAAGGGCCTTCTTCCCAAAAGCACTGCACTCCCTGTCGATGTACGCTACCAGCAGGATGTATCGATTGTATATGGTGTGCATAGCCCGGTAGAGGCAAGGCTATAAGACAGAAACTTTATTTGAATTCATTCTATTAGGGGTCTTCGTCAGATCTACCTTTTCTTTTCATCACAAGTCATTATAAAGCACCCCCAAACGCCGCGACAAGCCACATGGCGACGCGTACATGGAAGCGTACACGTCGCTCTGGCTTGGTAAAATCATCAGGTGTTACGACAGAGGCATGTGTTTGTAGCCATGCTTGTTCCTCTGCTAACCGTGCTTGCAATGCAGGATTACGTGTCACCACCAAAGCATTCGCCTCCAAGTCGAGCGAATAACTGCGCTTTGTATAGTTTGAGCTGCCAACCAGTGTTATGCATGCGTTTTTCTGATGTTCATCCCAAAGATTCACCCAGAGGCCTTTTGCATGATATGTCCATCGCAAAGGATCTCCATGGACGCCTCGTTGCCATTCTTTCAGGGCAATGGCAGTCTCTCGGGACTGTCCATACACTGCGCGGAGAAACCGACGTGCTAGAAACGTATAGGCATCTGGCAAAAGACCTGATATCCCCCTTGATTTGTAGAATCCATTGGCATCAGGCGACGCCGTTATAACAGTGTTTCCGCTCTGCGAAGCCGTGGACAGCAGCAGCTTTGTCAGTGAAGGCGCGGGGTTAAAGTATCCAGCGGTAAACGTCCATGAAGACGCGGCATACTTTGCTTCCGAAAGACGCTCGAGAACCCTTGTCAACGCCGGCTTTTCCGTGGAGCTGTCTGGCTTTAACAGCTGCGTCATTTGTGCCAGCACATACACTGACGTATCCGTTGTCCCTTTGGCATGGCCTGTCCGCGGCCGCATAACAGGCTCGAGCACCTGTGTGGCGTCTTTGACAAACTGCTCGGGGTTCTTCAAAGGCGACGGGGCCTGGTTGGACAGAGGCCACATCATCCGAAAGCCGCCCGTAGACTCTTTACTGGGAGGATCAATGCGGAAGCTGAGAGACGACACTTTCTGCTGTATGGACCAGTAAAAATCAGTCAATTCAGCAGACGCAAAGAGGTGATATCGATCCTGGCGATTGGTAAAGTAGTCATTGGAGAGGTTGGCCCCAGACATGATGATCTGGTGGTCTACACCATACAGTTTCATGTGCTGCAGCCCCCATCCTTCGTTGATACGACGAGGAATGTGCTTTTTACGCAGTCCCGTCAAATTGGGTGTGTGATACATGCGGATTTCGACCCGATCCGCACCAAACTCTGCCACCAACGGCACAAGCAAAGACGCCGAAGACGCCTTGGGCGCCTCCCGCGTACCTCGGAGAGCATCCGTCAAGAAGTGCAGCGTCAGCTTCGGATTCGACCGAAGTGCTTCTCGCACCACCGAAATAAGCTCCTTTTCCGAAGGCCCAACATACAGCGTCGACAGAAAGATTCGTCGCTTTGCTGAGCGAATCATGCCCTTGAGCGTCTCATAAAACTCTGCCGGTGTTTCCAGCACGCGGATTTGGTCACCTCGAAGGTCAAACCGCGGGGCTATAGCGTCCAGGTCCTCGGTTATAGGCGTCAGCAGCGCCGCTAGCGACACTGAAGCTGCTGAAGCTGTCATTGTGGACACGCCCGAGCACTGCCCAGCACTCGCCGGGAAAGCGCGTCGAAAACGACCGCATGGCACCTTAATTCTCGGGAAGGTGCGTTTTGCGCATGGTTGCCGCGCCAACTGCATGCGCACGCTTGGTCTTGCCCAATGAATGTGCCTTGAAAGCATGTCTGGGACGGCCATTGGCGGAGCCAACCTCATATCATTGCACTTTTTTTGTGGGGTATTATTGCCACAAGGGCATTTATTTCATTGGCTCGACGTCTATCAAGCACTTGGCTGAAGGAACAAGCCATACTGACATGACGTCTAGCAAATACTATTTTGCATCTGCATTTGATGACGTTTTTTTCCTGCTCTCTTTTTTTGTTTCAATCTCACCGATCGGCCTAATAGTTTGTCCTAGTCTGTTAAATTCTTGATTTGTTGTGTCATCAGGTAGCCATGTATGTACTCGACGGCATATTGTTTGCCCGTCTTTCCAACTGGCAGTACGTTGTTACGTTTAGGCAGCAATACTTTTTTGGATGCTTGGGCTTTTCGTCTTTCGCCTCAGACCTCAAGGCTTCTTGTAATACAACATGATTTGGAGTCTTCATTCTGAATTTCAACCGCGTTGAGCGAAGAAATTGGCATCGAGGAATGATGCAGACCCCATGTATCTAAATTAGGAAGGGAATAATACAAGCACAATTAAAAGCGCTAAAACGCATCGCCGTAGCCATGTCGAAAAAATGGATGCGCTTGACAGCCTCTGAGCCTCATGCATGCATCGCCATGTATTTTATGGGCCGATTCATCGGCGCAATGTGTAGATTCTCTTATGAATTCCATCCCTCATAGGATAGATGACCTGAAAATCTTTAAGGATGTTGCACAAAATGCCCTTACATTCTTTCATGAAACCCCCCCACCCTTGTCACTTGTAAGCTCTTGTTGCACATTTTGGGGAGGGTCTCAGCAGTGGTCCATGGCTATGTACCTTTAAATGTACCAGTTAATTTTCCGATAAGCAGCGTCAAAATACACCCCCTTGTATCATCCTGCCCATGATGGGTTGTTTTCATCCTCAATTATGGAATCATGAAATGGCAAGCTTCTACAAGGTAGTAAGTATCATTTTAACTTTTCGGCTCAATATCCGGATGAAATAGAACACAACGTACGTTAATGGTACTTTATGTAATTTCTAGGGAGAGTAACAATATTCATCACAAACCCCCAAAAAGAATTAAAATCACCGCTCATCTTAAATCTTCACCTGGGAATGTTTTCTCCATCTCTATTTAAAGTTGACCTACATTTTTCGTTTTCGGCAAGCCAAAGTCAAAAATATATCTTGGGCTACAACTATCATCTGCATCTTCTTTTAAAAAAGATTCTTTCATAACGTGCATCGATTTTTCCTGTTTTCGGCTTCAAGTTACCCCGTTACAAAAGATTCCAAAAAAAAAGTTTCCATGAATTGGGCTCTATATCGAAACGTATAATAGCCTCTGTTACCATCCACTCGTAATCGTGACACATTGGCTACGAAGCATCCTACTCTTCACCAGAAAAAAACCTCTCAATATTGTGCCATCACAAGATGTCTGAGCCGGTGAAGGATTCAAGTGCATTCGACACGCCGACGCCAGTCGACACGTCTCGTCCCAATAGTGCCGTTATGAGTGGCAACTCGGAAGGGAAAGACGTCGAAAATGCCGAGCTGCCCACATTCAAGCCGAGCCGGAGCTTCTACCTTGCCTTTTCGGCATTACTCGTACTCACCATGGCCGTGGCTCTTGATGCCACCACATTATCGGTGTCGTTGCCTACCATCAGTGCTGTTCTCAAAGGCAGTGCTCTCGAAGCCTTCTGGTCCGGAACAAGCTTTCTTCTAGCAAGCACTGTCCTACAACCGAGTGTGGCAGCTCTCAGTCAAATCTTTGGTCGAAAATATGTATGTATGCAGCTCATGGCCCGAATGGCAACTAATAGGCCTAGATGATTTATATCATGATTGCCTTTTTTACGGCTGGTTCGTTGCTTGCCGCTCTGTCCAACAACTTTACGCTCTTGATTGCTGGTAGAACAATTCAAGGTGTTGGTGGTGGTGGCCTCATTGCCTTAAATGAGATGGTTGTCACTGACCTTGTTCCGCTGGCTTTCCGACCCTCTTGGTTCTCTGTCATTAGCGCTATTTGGGCCATTGGGACAGTTAGCGGTCCTCTCGTAGGTGCTGCATTTACGCAGAATGTCTCTTGGCGTTGGATTTTTTATATTAACTTGCCCATCATCGGAGTTGGTTTCATCTGTGTCTTTTTCTTCCTGAACCAGGCCAAGATCCCTGGTGGCATTGTCCAGAAGCTACGCCGCTTTGACTTGGTTGGCTCGGTTGTTTTTACTGGTGCATCGACATCCTTTTTATATGGCTTAACGACGGGCGGTGTGACCAACCCATGGGGATCTGCTCAAGTCCTGGCACCTCTCATTATCGGTGCTGTTGCCACTGGTGCCTTCTTCTACTACGAGTTTAACTGGGCGACTGAGCCTATCATCAACCGCCGATTGTTTTTGAATAGGGATCTTTACATTACTTACATTTGCACTATTTTCCATGGCTGCATTCTCTGGTCTATTTTGTACTTTTTGCGTACGTTTTTTCCCCTCGTGGTTTTGTTTCATTTTGCTAACGAATCTAGCTCTTTACTATCAAGGTGTAAAAGGATATTCCACCATTATCTCTGCCGTTGCTGTTCTCCCCGAGACATTGACGGTAGCCCCCGCAGCAGCTGCTGTCGGTATCATTGCTGGTATTACGAGCAGCTATCGATGGTCGATTTGGACAGGCTGGACGCTGACTACGCTTGGCAGTGGTATTCTTTTGTTGCTGGAGCCGGAAACGTCTGTTGTCAAGTGGGTTTTCTTGAACGTCCCTCTTGGCGTAGGTGCTGGCATGCTTTTCCCTGCCATGGGTCTATCGGTACAGGCTGCCTGTCCTCCTGAACTAAACGCTCAAGCGACCGCTTTCTTCTCCTTTTTGCGGACATTTGGCCAGTCGATTGGCGTTGCCATTAGTGGTGTCATTTTCCAGAATGCCTTCCAAAAGAACCTAAAGGACCTTCCCCAGTTTGCGTCAAGGGCCTACGAACTCTCTCGTGACGCTACATCGGTGGTGTCCATTATCAATTCCATGGCACCTTCTACGGAAAAGGATCTTTTGATCAAGGCTTACAGCGACAGCTTGCATGTGATTTACTACTTGCTGATTGCCCTCTCGGCAGTGTGCTTAGCCATGAGCGCTTTTATGAAGGGATACAGCCTTGAGCAAGAGCATGTTACGAACCAAAAAATTGTTGACAAGAATGCCAAGACCAAGAGTGAAAAGGCCGCCGAGCCATGAAAAGAATTTGCTTGATTTTTTCTTACCCCCAGAAATGAACATGGGACTTTGTTGGATTTAATAATACCATATATGTATGTAATTCATTTTTCTTTGCATTAAATTTCAAGAGCTCTTTAAAACACGACATTCGAGACAGTGGTCGTCCAAGGCGGTGTGGGATGGCAAATCACAATGCTTTTCCAGAAAAAACAAGAAAGAAATTTCAAAGAAAAACAACTTTTTTCTTCAGACGAGAAATGACCTCTTCGTTCTTGACGACGCGCGTATCTTTTTTTTTCTTTTCAATAGGTTGATCTATCCTATGCTCTTCTTTCGCTTCTCTTTTATATTTCCTTGCGTAGACTTGCATATTCGACTTTTTTTTTCGCTGCAAAATTTTTCGCTTTTGCAGCGCTTTTTTTGTTGTGTCAAAAATTTGACCAAAAAAACGTACAGCAGCGGGACTTCGCCAGTGGTCACCCACCTGGCTACTGTACCGCCGATCGCTGGCTTAACTAAGGGAGAGCGGACGGGATCCCGTGCTTTACAGCGTCTATGGCCGTACGTACTAGAAATGCCAAAAGTTTGTGTTATAAAGGCTACAAATTGGCTATGGGGAGTTTGGCTTGCCAGTGATGGCATGGCCTAGAGAAGGCATTAAAGACAGTATTTCCATGTCTGGTGAGAGTATTTTCGAGGTAGAACGAGTAGGTAATAATACGTAGTGGCATGATTTTTGGGTGTAAATGTATGTGGGTGTGTGGATGGAGCCGGCCGGGCTACAGATGATATTTTGTATTTTCCCGTAACTTCTTTCCAGCTATGGTAGTCTTCGAGGAGAATTACCTTGGGAAATGGGGGGTATCTTCTTCTAGGTAGATCGTATACGTAATCAAACCCACTACAAAAAGCGAAGGGCCGAAAGCGGAGGAAATCATCACCACTTGTAAAGTAAACTTTAAAGAAAACATGGACAAGCCATGGTCGTCGGTGACAGACAAGCAGGAGCGTCGACGGATCCAGAACCGGATCCACCAACAAGAATGGCGGCGTCGCAAGGCCTTGGAAGAGGCAAATCAAGCAGAAGACGAGGCGATGATTAAAAGCTCCGGGGGATTCCTAGTGCTGAAGCCGACGCGGACGAACCGGATGAAGGCGTATCGAGGGAGGCCCTCCAAGGCACTGCTGGCCAAGGCGGTGCAGGAAGAACAGCACAGAGTGCCGCCATTAAAAGCGCGTTACAACGAGGACAAGCAGGAAGAGTACGAGTTCAACTATCCCCTGGTGTCCCAGCTGATGGGCCTGTCGAGTCTCGACCGCGTCGAGCTGCCGAATGCCTTTTCACGGGCGGGCATCTCGGCAGACCATCGGTTGATCACGCTGATCCAGTACAATGTCCTCCGAGCGACGCTGATCAATCTGTCGCTGCTCTCGGTGGTGCACAAGGTCGACGTGGACTGCGGCCTCGATGCACTGCTGGCTAGCATCAAACCGGCCCTCCCAGTGGCCCGCAGCGAGTCCGATTTGCCCGAAAACCTCCGGTCGACGCCGTATCAACGGGAAATGTACCGGGAGGTGGAAGACACGCTCTGGATTGGCTGTCTGCCGTACCCAAGGATGCGCGACAATCTCCTGCGTCTCCACGGCACGTATTCGGCGGATGAGTTTTGTGTGGACATTATGGGGGGCTTGTATGAAGGCTACACGGGGACAGTGCATCGTGGCATGATTGTGTGGTCAGATCCGTGGCGAATCGACAGCTGGGAGGCCACAGACGGGTTTGTCGAAAAATGGGGGTTTCTTTTGACAGGATGTGACGACATGCGGACGTCGACAGACCAGTGGCGTGCGAGACGTGGCGAGGGTCCTATCCGGTGGATTTCCGACTGATTTTTTTTTGTTTTAGTTTCTTTGTCCTCTGTACCTTATCCATTTCATTTCGCCAAAGATCGGAAAAAGGGTGTGAGGATGGCCGCTGTTGTGTTGCCGTTCACCTTAAAAATAGACAGTCTTTGGTCCGTTTTTACTGCATATTTCTACAAAGAAAGAATGAGAAAGGGGAGCCTATGGGCACAGCTCGTGTTTGTCCCTTTTTCTCTTGTCCAGCTGGCAGCTATGCAGCCATGCCATGCAGTCAGCCGAGGCCAAGAAGGGGGACAATCGTGATGTGATGTAGACGACGTTTGCCCTTGGAAGGCCCTGTGCTACATCCGGGCGATTGGGGATATGATGGTGTGTTCTACAGGACTTTTTGTTGTTTACCCTCCGATTGACTGTTTTTTTATTTATTTTATTTGCTCAAAAGGGAGGCGGCCGGGTTGGTGAACACTTTCCGTCATACAAATACAATACCATTTACCCGCAAAAACTGCAGTTAAAAATAGGTCCAATACATACACCCAAACACTCTCGTGTTGCACTTTTTTTTTTCTTTTCTTTTTCTGTTCGTTTTTTTTTGCCTTCGTATTGTATCGGCCCATGCATGGCCCACACAAGAGTCCCATGCATGCTTGCCAAAATTATACTCATTGTACAACACCATGCCAGCAAGGATGCACGACCATCGCGGCCTCTCAGACACAGGCCCAGACAAAAGCGTCAATGAGGTACGTCCGTCTCCTCAAGGGAAATCCTTTAAAAAACACTTCTGACAGAGCCCCTGTGCAGGCCTTGACACTCTCAAAACCCTCACCAGGACCATTTGCTTCGCCAGACATGCCACGCATCCGTCTCAGCATCCCCCCGTTCCCCCCGTCCTCCAAGGACAAGACCAAGGCAAAAGACAAAGGGAAACAGCCTGTCCGGGACGTCCATGACCATGAAGACGACTCGGACCAGTCCTCCATTTGCCATTCCCCCAGCTGGGAACGTTTTGGCCAGAAAAAGGAAAAGAAAGACCAAGAGCCACGGAGAAAACACAACCGTCTGGTCAAGCAGCAGCCTGTGCCGGCCGAAACAGCCCATCATGCTGCTGATTCCCGGCCAGGCACAAGCAGTTCTGGACGAGGCCGGAGCAGTTTTATTCCAGACAAGTGGATCAGAGGAGCTAAGCGGTCCCGTTCACGAGCATCTTCCTATTCAGAGCCCTGCGAACCACCAGAACAAAGGGAACGAGAAAGAGGAAAGGAAAAGGACCGGTCCTATCCCCCACAGACATCGCGGTCCCGTGGGCTGCGGTTCTTCCACCGTCGGTCGTCCAGTTCCCAACTGGCCAAGCTAGAGGACTCGCCGAATACGTCGAATTCGAATACACCCAATACACAGAATTCAGGGCCCGTCCCACGGACACCCGAGCCGTGCCGTGACTCATTGCGAGGAAGTTACGTTGACCGGTCACGGGCACAGCGCATGGGCGAGTCCGGGCATTTCCTTGACGACGAGGCCATCTTTGCGGCCAATGGACCCTCCAGCTTCCCGCATTTCCAGACACCTGCCACATCATGGCCCAGCTCTGTCCACATGGCCCCCAGTGCTACACCCCGTACGTCAGCGTCACAGACAGCACTGTCGCCTGTGGCAAAAGGAACGCCCCTCGCCGGTGCTCCGCTGTGTGACGACTTGAAAATACGGGCGGCCAGTGCCAAACTGGAGATCCAAAAGAGCCTACAAAAGGGAATGCCTCCTAAGCCAGAGCCTACACTGTCCGATCTGAAGAAGGAAATGAGAAAAGAAGACAAAAAGAGCCCTCATCTGATTGCAGGCCCTAAATTCACAGTCGTCGATGAGCCGCCATCGCCGCGCCTGCTGGGCTTCTTCAAGCGGAAAGACCGCAGCGGCAGCAGCTCCAGCGTGTCAGTAGGCCCTCCTACCTCGGACGTCTCCAGACGGCCTGTCCATCCAGCCAAGCAGCCCATGGGCCCCACGTTTGCTGGCACAAAACGAGACGCTGTGACGCAACACAAGGCCAATGTCGCTTCTGCATCCACTGGTTCCTCTTCCCCCTCGGTTCGTGACGAGCACTCGTTCCCACCGTCTCCCGCCATTACCGCCGACAGCTCACGTCCACAGTCGTCAAAAGACACACCGCTCGTCGACGACCGCAAGGGAAAGACGCCTCTCGCAGCCAGCGGTGGAAACACGGCCCTGGCCAAGCTCGACCGCGGGGCCAGCCCCAGCCTCTCCGAGGCACAGACGGTCATTGCCGCCTGGAGCGAGCACAACGCCACGCAAGACCGTGACGATGCTTCCTTTGTCACTAGCGTTACTACCGTTATGGAACAAGCCGAGCACAAGCCACAGCGTCTTTTGAGCTACAAGGCGGCCATTCTCGCAGAGGATATTTCAGTCGGTGTCCACCCCGTCCATGCCAACATGGCCTCCATGCCACCAGCAGCCGAGTCTCTGCCGCCATCTCTACTCCCCTCCCCGTCTCCATCCCCCCCTCTGCCTCTGCCAGAAGAGACACTCGCCACGCCAGGCGCCATGTCTCTCGGCATGGTGTCCATTGCTTCCCAGGGGCCTTCTTCTGAACAGCAACGCTCCCGTGTTATGCGCATGGGAGACGCTGCCAAGTCGTCGCCGTCAGTGGCCACTTTCCTAGACGGCCACCACCAGCTCACCAACAAATCCAGTCCCAGTCTTGTCCGGCCGCATATCATGGAAGCCCCCATGCGCACATTCTTATCTAGCCCACGTCCGTCCTCGGGAAGCTCGTCCATGATATCACAGCCGCGTCTAGCCGTGGCCGAGTCGGAGCGGCCTAGTCGTGCTGGGGCGTGTTTTTCCAAAGTCCTTGTCGAATGCTGCTCGTGCAAGTTTTTCCATGACATGCCGTCAAGCGTGTATGAATGCATGGCTCGCCCTGATGCCGTGATTGCCGACAGCGACCTGGGTGTCTCGGGGGCCATTACAACCATGGTCAAGTGTCCTTGGTGTCCTCATAACATGAGTAGAAGGTGCTGCGCCGGGTATGCCTCCACCATCCGCCTGAATGAGCGCCTGCATTAACGCCATGTCTTTTTTCGCATCTTGCTCTTTTTTTTCTGTTTATTCTTTTATTTCAATTACATAAAAAACTCTTTGCTAGACAAATTGAAAAAAAAAACTGCTCAACGTGGAACGCCAAAGGGCGTCGCCGCGTCGAGGCTGATGTATAAAAAAACGAAAAAAAGGATCGTCACAAGAAAAAGAAAAGAAAAAAAGAAAAATGTCCCCGAGGCAACATAAAAAAGTCTTTGGTATAAGTGATGGCTAGTACATAGTACTATTTCTTCCTGAAAGATGAGATGATGAGCACCCAGAAAACACTCGCAACGAGCCATGCGAGAAGAGGCCATCTCCCCGGAACTGTTGACCTCAATGGCGTTGAGGGCGAGCCCACAGGCTATGGCCAAGCTCTCTTTCCTGTTCCTGCATCAGACCCCAATGATCCTCTGCAATGGTCTCGACGGAGGAAACACACAATACTAGCCATTTGCATCCTCTACTCTATCCTCGGCCTTTCGTCCGTCTTGGGGCCCTCCGTCTACATATCCCTCTTTAGCAGAGACTTTCACATATCTTCAAGCACAGCCTCCAATTTAATCAACTACCCAAACCTTGCCTATGGCTTTGGTGCCTTGATCCTCATTCCTTCCTACCACAAGGTCGGCCGAAGATCCGTCTTACTGGCATCCATTCTTCTCGTATGTTCCCATTTGTTCTCATCTGTAGTCTTGCCACCATTATTCACCATTTTGCCAGTACGCAGCCGGTCTATTGGGTGCATCACAGTCCCATGGTTATCCCTCGCTGCTAGCTTGGCGCATCATCCATGGCTTTGCCTCGGGTATTTGCGAGGCCATTCCCATTCAACTCATTGACGACATTTACTTTCTCCATGAACGAGGCAAGTATCTCGGCTACTACACTCTGGCCCTCGGTATAGGCGGCTGTGGTCCCTTTTTTGCTGGCTATATGCTGAATGGCGGCCTTTCATGGCGCATTTTCTTTTACGTGGAGCTTGCCTTTTCCGTGGCACTGCTCATCCTCGCTTTTTTCGCAGTGGAGGAAACGCTCTACCATCGTGACCTGAAGGAAACCGTGCCCCCGCGCAAGACTTTTGCCCAACAACTGCAGTTTTGGGGCATTTGGGAGGATTCCGACTTTTTTCTCATGATGCTCCGTTCCTTTACGTATTTCCTTGTTCCCAGTGTGTTCTGGGTCATTGCAACATATGGAATCTATATTGGCATCTGCGGGCTTTCATTTAGCTACATTTTCCCCATAAAAATAACGGCGGAGCCCTACAACTGGTCCGAGATCAATTCGGGTCTCTTTTCCCTGGCGTCTCTCGCTGGCTATCTTGCCGGTATGCCCTTTGTGTCCATGTCCGACGTTATTGCCGCTCGATTGACCAGAAAAAACAATGGCATTCGCGAGGCGGAAATGCGTCTTTATGCTCTTGTTCCCTTTGTCTTGTTGCCACCTGCTGGCCTTGTCCTTTTTGGCTTGTGTGCCGAAAAGAATCTTCATTGGGCCGTCTACTTTGTCGCTTATTTCATCAACCAATTTGGTGGTTTCTTTTTTTTTACCTATACGCTAGCGTATGCCATTGACACATACACGGCCAACGCGAGTGAAATGCTGATTGCCATCAGTCTGGGGAAACAGGCCATCACTTTTGGCGTAGGCTTTGAACTTTTGCATTGGATTTTTACCGATGGGTATATTGTGACTATATCTGTTATTTTTGCTGTGATTGTTTTGGTGAATAACTTGGCTGTATTTATATTTCTCTTGTATGGAAAACAGATCCGTGCCTTTATGGCGGACACACAGCTGGCCCGCATGCATTTTCATAGTATCAAAGACTAACTAGCATTGTATACGATAATAAAAGATGCCCAACGTCCAAATGAAGAGCAAAACAAGGGTCTGAATGGGAGCAAAGGCTGCCCCTCGGACGACAACAAATCCACTTACAAGAGTAAAGAGAAGGGGTGCCAAGATGGTGGGTTGGTACGGACGATGGAGCTCTGGCTCGCGGACACGCAAGACGAGAGCACCGACGACCACCAAGAAGAAAAAGGAAAACTCGCCAAGGCCATTGAAGAGCAAAAGGGAACGGAAATCTCCGAGAAGGATGAAGAGGGAAGCCATGGTAGCCGTGAAAAAGATGCCGTTGACGGGTGCATCTGAGGTCCCTGGTTCGCGTCCGAGACGGCCCAAGACGGAAAAGATGCGAGGGGCCCAGCCCCTACGGGCTGCTGCCACAGCCATCCGTCCTGCGACAAAGGAGTTGCCCAGCAAGGAGCCAATGACAACGAGACAGACGACAATGGCGGCCAGGGCCCCTGCCCAGGGGCCGAACAAGCGAGTGAACGCCGTCTATCGTTAGTTCTATATGATCCATGGGGAAGCACATACGACAGCAATACGATCCGTGGTGGAGACAATGTTCCACGGCAGCACGACATAGTACGAGGCGTTGGCTGCTAGGAAGCAAAGGATAATGGTAGGCAGCGCGGTATGGATGGCTTTTGGTAGCTGCCGAACGGGATCCTTGAGCTCGGCCGACACGTAGGTAGCCTTATCCCAACCAGAGTAGGCCCAGAGGGCACCATATAGAGCAGCCGAGGCATGGCCCAAGAGAGACCAGCTAGACATGGTCGTCCAATCGGTCGTGGTGCCATCTGGATTTTGTGTTGTGCGAGGCGCAAACCAATTGGATGTCCAGTCGGTTTCGGTGCCGACGAATAGCATGGCCAATGCCGTCACGGCCACGGCAGCAATGGAAAAGAATTTTGTGGCCACAAAGACGGAGTTGAGACGAGCACTCGCCTGTGTACTGACAGAATTGGCCAAGCTGACGAGGAGCAAAACGACAATGGACACGCTCTTTTTGGCCCATGGTGCGTCCATGCCGAGACTACCGGCCATGCTTTCGACAAAAACAATGGCGAGGATGGCCAGAGTGGCGGGCATCAAGGCGATGAGCCATGTCCAAGCGGCCAAGAAGCCAAAAAAGGGACTAAAGATATAGGCCAAATAGGGTTGGACACCACCTTCACCGGGAATGGCCGTCCCCAGCTCAGCCAGCGTAGCAGCGCCCGTCCAGGCCAAAAGACCACCAATGAACCATACAGCAAGAGCAGCACCAGGCGATGGGACATTTGTATCCACAGCACCAGGAGATGTGAAAATGCCACTGCCAATGACAATGCTTACTACAATGGCAAAGGCTTCTTTTGTGCCAAGAGTACGGCGAAACGAAGCATCCTCTGTCCCTAAAAGAGGCTCCTCTTCTCTCGAGGCCACCATTTTTTTTCTTCCTTTCTTTCTCCTTTGTTTCTTTATTTTCTACCCTTTTATTACCATTTGACCAAAGTTTCACTCACGTCTTTGAAAGACGTGCTTTCTTATCGATAGCGGCATGACATCATTACGGCCGTCTTTGCCGACAATTACATAACCCTCTCACGCCAAGTCATTTTCAAAATGCGATGAATCGAACATCATTCTATATCATCTATGGAGAAAGAATAAAAGAAATAAAAAACGCCCATATATGCTTCCATGAATACAACCTTTCCCCCCCTCTCGAAACGCCATAACCTTTTTTTTGTCCCTTCCCTTGAAATACTATACCATGCCTTCTACGAACAAAAGAAAAAAATTAGAAAAGAAAAAAGAAAAAGACTACATGAATGTGTTGTTGTATGTGCCGTAGGGGTTTTCTTGTGCCATGGGCGGCATGTCAGTCGTGCCGCCTCGCTGGAGTTGTCGGTGGTAGCTCGGAAACTGTGTAAAATCAGGGACAATGCCATGCTGCAGCACATGAGGCCGGCCCGTTGTTTGGTAGTAAATCTGGCTGGGCGGCTGCAAGGACTGCGGCTGTGCTTGGTAGGCTTGCCAAACACTGCCCGATGGTGGTCCTAGCAGCATCTCAATCGGCTGTATTGGCCCATAAGGACTCGACCGCATCGGCAGATAGCTCTGCGGCGAGAGGTTCCTTGGTGTCTGCGTCGAGCGGAGATCATCCACGCCATTGGCACTAAACGTAAAGACAGGATCGCCATTGGCTGGAAGAGGCGTTAGCGAGGAAAGAGACGCTTCTGTATGCGGCGCCATGGCATCTGAACGTAGCAATGGCAGCTGGGCGGCATAGCCCGGCGAATGATGGGAGAGAGACGCCCGTGGCAAGGACGCCGTCACTGGCGGGTAGACCGTCGACATGGCACGAACACCGGGTGCCAAGGGAAGCCGAAGGGACATGTCTTGGCCTCGCAACGAAGGCTCCACCATGCCCGTCTTGGGATTCACAAGCGCCACATTGGCATGGTGCGTCGATCTTGGCAGTGGCAACAGTGACGACGAGCTGAACACTGCCGGCCGCTTTGCTGGTGGAAGCTCCAGTGGCTCCATTGGATAGGGGCGCTTTGGATGTGCCACTAACGTGGGGGCGTCCCAGTCTATGGGCCTTGCAGCAAAAGAACCAAGAGGCGTCGTCTCGCCAAAGTCTTGGGGCGCAGCATACGACTGTGGTTGGATGGCATGGGCGCTGGGGGACAGCGTTTCTGGTGGCTGGTATCGCGAAAAGTACGCCTTGTAGTAGGCATACAGCTTGCCCACATTTCCCAGCCATGACTCCCATTCCATGGCCGATACCAGGAGGTCAAATCGTAGATTGCTGAGAAACTCCACCTCCATGGTGTGGATTTCCTTGAGAGGAAGATGGGACACTTCGGACCACGTCTTGTTTGTGTAGGTATTGTCGTCGAGATATTTGTTGCCAAGCATCAATGCCACGGTAAACAACCGAAACTCGCTGCCCACACGGCCCCGTTCGCAACGGCTGACTTTCTTCAGGCGGTAGACAAAGAGGAGAGAGAGAAGCACCACATTTTGCGTGACCTTTGTCGTGCTCAGCACTTGGCTGAGCCAGTCAATAAACTTTCGTGACGGGATCGACATTGGTGACAGCTCAAGCGAGCCCAGCTCGTAATCTTTCTTGTCCATGGAAAGAATGCCATCACACGTCTTTGTCGATGCAAACCACAGCAAACAGCACATCTAAAAACCAAATTAGCACAGGGACATTGCCAAATAGCAGCGTTCTACATACCTCGGCAGCAAACTGATCAAAGTTGCCTCCGTCCGCACTGATGCAGTGGGGCACTTCTCGTGCAGAGGACGGCACGGCCATATTGATATAGTCTTGTTGTGGGATCTTCGTCGGCTGGGGCTGGACGCTGCTGCCCACATCGGGGACATCGAGATGGCTGCTACGGGCATTGTTGTCAATGCAGCTCTGCTCGCCATGGTGTGGTCTTCCGTTTTCCCGGCCCAGAATCGTCTTGTCCTGGTCATCTGTCGCCTGGAGACTTCGTAGGGATGACAGTGACTCTGCCGCCGCCATTTCCCGTCCCCGGCCCAGGTCCATTGTGTGGTGTGTGATGGCTGGCACGCCACGAGCCTGCACGTTCGGGTACGAAGAGTCGATGGCGTCTGGTTGGTGGATGGGGGGTAGGATTAAGGATGTATCGACGGACAGGAATGGCTGCTGTGCAAAGTGGTGCTCTTGGCCCTGGGCAATGGGGCCCATGGTGACTTCTGATAGACTGCTCGAGGGACTGGACGAGCCACTATCACTGTAGTGAAAGGAAGAGAGCGGTGATTGTTGTTGTTGTTGTTGTGGTGGTACAGCTTGGAGCCAGCCCTTGGCTGTGTTGTCAAAGCCAGCACCAAGCGGTGGTAAATTCAGCAGCATAGACGGACAATGCGGTGAATACATGTCGAATAGGTCAACAAGCCATGAAAGCAGTGAATGTGTTGATTGTGTATGGGGGCTGGAAAGAAGAATAAAAAAAGATGGGATGGCCTTTTTTTTTATTCATCTCAGCAGCTCGTTTCGTATAGGGCAAGAAAAAAGAAAAGACAGAAAAGGAACAAAGATGCTAATTGTTTGCTGCAATCAAAACGAATATTTCAGATTTTTTGTAAAACACGCAAGGTTTTTTAATACAACATCTTACTTGGCCGATGGGGTATGGCCTAGAATGATGATGAGAAAAAAATAAAAAACAATAAAAAAGAGTGCTGGAATCTTTGCGTCTTATCCTAATTCTCTATTTTTTCTCTTGACGCTGGGATACAGATGTTGCCGTGCAATGATCACAAATGAAGCCGTAAGACAACCCATTCTTCTTTTTACCTTTTATACTTTTCCTTTTTGTGTGTTTTTAATTTCTAATTTCCAACTTTTTTTTAATGCAACGGGATGTTGTCAAAAAAAAGGTCCGTCTGTGCGGGAAAAGAAAGAGGGAAAGATGCACCTGGGCCCATATCATCGACGAAAAAAAAAACGAAGATCTGCCAAGGACTTTCCATGAAGAAGCAATTATCATTCATCCTTCCACTTCAAGGCAAGCCGCAGTACAAGGGTACGCCCTCCTCTTCCTCCGTGAGGTATCTTACCTGAGAAGCGGTCTCACGGCCAGCGCTGGTATTGTTGAGTGGGGCAACTTAACGTATTTTTTTTCTCAATTTCCATTGATTTTTTTTGGGTTGTGAGAAATGCGTACATCTTATTCCACTAGGCCCGTGGTGCAACTTTGCAAAGTGGTAAAACAGCCGCCGAATCATCATGTGATTGTGAGATTTTTCTTTTATTCATGCTGAATGTATTTTCCGTTCGTAAAATCAGTAAAAAAAGAGAGGGCAGGGCTCGTAGACGCTGCACGGCTGTGTCGTGTGTGCAATCAAAAATAGGCTTGTTGCAAAAAAAGAGTCAATCTTACCAAAGTGTCAGTTCTCCTACAAAATTGCGACGTGACGAGACCTATTGTGCCTCACGAGTTGTTATTGAAACAACCACAATACATCATAAAATTGAGTACAACACCCAAGTTTCAATTAATAAACGCCACTTCCAACAAGAGAAATCGGTACCATCGTCGGATATACATGGTCTTTCGTTTCCGCTCCATAAAAGATAGTGGCTAGACAATTCTTCGTAATACGAACGACGGCTTTGTTGTCACGTCTTTGATTCCTAACAAGAATATGATACGCAACCATAAGATGGAAAGAGGCTCCCATTCGCAGTGGCATTCACCAACATTAAAAGTGGGTCCGCTATCTGCTGACGGGCTCCCTTTGCCAAACAGAGCCACTGACCGCTGATGTAGGGCGCTGACAAAACAAGTCAAAGCCAATGAGAAATGCATCGCCATATCAGATCCAATAAAGGAATACATTGGCTTTTGCCCTAGACGCAAGCGTCAAAAAAGTCACATCTAGGCAGAAAATATTGATTAATGACTTCTTTTTTCTCGCGACAGGGTGGTTGGCTGGCTTTCAGACCGAAAAACGTAAAGCGTATTGGTCATGGACCAAAAGATGTGCGGATGATGCATCACGAAATACATCACCATAATACTAGTAAGTGTAGTATGTATGTAATGTAGCGCCTGCGGAAACTGGCGCGTCCATCTGCAAGAGGACAGTACCTACCTGCGCTATTACATCGAGAGGGGAAAGGATTTGATACATATTACACGAATCAATGTAACCTCTTGGAGATGTTCTTTGATCCGGATCACCCAGGCCCTTTCAGGTTTTTTTTTCATCTTCTTCATTCTTCACAACGGGGCCATTCCCAGTTTTCCCATTCGGCCCGTGCTTTCTCTGCGTTCTGCATGTCTGTTTGCATCTTGTTTTTTTTTAGTCGGTGAGAAGCCTTTTTTTGACAATTCACGTCTAAAGAAGCATGTCCAAAACAAGTTGTACCTTGCTTGCAAGGCAAAATGTCCATCATGATCAAAACGGCGACCTAGCCAAAATTCAAAGTGATTTGTAGAAAAAAAAAGTGAAAGTGGGGGAAAGGCGCGGGGGTAAAGATCAAAAAACCGAAGCAATTGTTACCGAAATGAAGTTAAGAAATGCGTCGGAGATGTTGTACTGACGATGTATGGAGAATTTGGTGAGGGCTTTTGCTCGGCAGCAACTGACGTAATGAGCGACCTTCACGACTAGTACGGGTCAGGCAAGTCACAATTGAAAGTAGGCAAACTAGAAAAACAAGACGATTCATTTTTGTTCGAGATCTTTTTTTATCAATGTAAAATAAATTAAAGTCAAAGTCAATGATTCCCTCAACACATTCGTGTCTTTGAAAAAGACATGCAAACACACCTTTCCTAGTGCCAACATGGCAATGAGAATCCCTACTATGCACATCTAACCATGTCCGTCTTCAAAGACATCCCCCTCATTGCAGCTTATTTCTTTGTTCACTGTCACTTGAGCTGGTTTAAAAAATAGATTTTGTTTAAAAAAAAAGTAAATGCCATGAATCAGATAGACCGCCCTTTTTTTAGTCAAATTCGAAACGCGCTCTTGATGAATGATTCTCGCCGCAATTTCAATTTCAGCTCTGGGCAACGTGTGACGATGCACTGTAAAATATGATCCCCCCTGTTGAGAAGACAAAAAATCGAAGAAGTGGTCAAAATCCTCACCTTTGGGGACATTTTTCACAGAGTGGTCCTCCGCGATTTGCGCTTTCAGCAGATTACATTCCACGTATCCATAAATTCCTTTTTTTTCATATTTGCAACAGCTTCAAACGACAAAAAAGTGTCCGTCGGTTCCGTTCGTGTTAATTCATTCCCTGGGCCACCTTTGGGAGTTTCAGGTAGGACAGGCCCAAGGGACTAACGGCTTGATGATTTTGTATTGGGTGGAAAAAGCTGAAAAGGAACGGATCCAAGCACAAATGTGTCATCCAAGTGCCCTGCATCCAATGCACATATTACAACATAGCATAGAAAGATGCCACTCTAATTTTGTAGACATTTTTACCATTTCCACAATATTGTGGGCTAGACTTTTCACATTCAAAAATAAAGGGATACGACAGCCTTACCATGTCCTAGGGAGAGAAGGGAAGCGAAGATGACGATTATGCGATGTGTAGCGCAACACACCAACACCAGCCATTCCATGAGCTAATACAATGCTATTGCCCACTTGTACAAAAAAAAGAGAGAACTGAGTATGTAAGAAAGAAGAGGGGATCGTCGGACTTGATGGTATTGTGAACGCCATTTTTTTATCTACAGGCACGGTATCCTAGACGCCTGTGTCTTTGTTGGATGGCCGCTCGCCCTTGACGGAAAACTTTAAAACACATGATGTGATAAGCGAACAATGATGTATTGACACACCGACGGTCATGAAAAAAGGGGATGGAAGGGATAATAACGCCTCATGTAACCACGGCATTTTGGAAGAGCACATTTCGTGATAAAAAAGCAAAAGAGATATGGGAAACAGCCTAGCAGGATGCAGAAGGGAAGGGTAAGAGGCACGATTACGTGCTACCATGGAAAAAAATCCATGGCATCTCCCATCACATGCCACGGGGGCTTACGATCCAGCTTTTCCTTCATTCTTTTTTTTTCTTTTGCCTCATCCTCTCGTGCTTAAAGCGAATACGGATCTTGGAAGAGAGCATGTGGTGAGACGTACTTTTTTTTTGGGGGGGGACTTGATCTTTGCGAATGTCATTTCGGTGTTTCGCTGTCTTATCCTCGTTTCTTTTCTTTTTCTTTTGGCGGTCAAGTAAATCCATTTTAATCATCAAAATCCAAGTCTCGGTCCGGCAGGAATTGATACCCGCCCTGTGGTGGCAATGCATAGGCAGCCAGCGAAAGACCAAGGCCGGCGACGGTAGCTACACTCCAGCTCGCCGTGCAAAGCGCCCATGAACTGCCCAGGTGCCAGCCTGGCACGAGAAACTTTTCCGAATGGTCACGCACATATGTGACAAAGGCCATGGAAATGATTTGGAGAATGGAAGCGAGTCCGATCATGGGGACCAGGATACGCCAGGCAAATTCTCTTTTTATACGACCGCCATGCAAAACGACGATGAGGCCAATCAGCGTCGAGAGCTCAATGACAATGGCAATGGCCATGAGACATCCAGCGGACCTCCATATTGTGCAAAAGTTGCCACCAGAGGCACAGTCCAAACCTGGGTCTGGATATGTTCTGCAATTTGGTTCGATGGCGTGAGACATGGGTGGTTTTTTGGGCCATGTGTTTTTGGATGTGCAGGACCGATAGAGACCAATAGAGATCCAGTATGGGTCACGTCCTACTTCTGTTGGATACATGATATAATAAAGCCAATTCGGCCTTGCGGTGGCTATAATCGTCATAATGGTAGCTCATTCTGTTAGCAAATCCACACGCAAAAAAAGGGAGTGCTTACAAGCCATAAATCCCACTAGGACGCCCCCGTACACAGCCGTTCTCGTCATGGTTCCACTCGTTCAATCTGGTTGCCAAAGACAGTCTTCTTTTTGCGGAAAGAAGGACTCGCTCGTATTGAATCCAGCTGCCTGTCGAGGTGAGGTACGCAGCATGGTACACTACGTCATCGGCTGCCATGAAGCTAACAAGATAAAAAGAGGGGCTGGCGAGGGACGGCGCTGTCTGATTGGCCAAGCGGGCTTGCCATGATAATTTTTTCGGGGGTCCCAAGAGCGAATTGTAATTGTTGGCAGCAGAATATAGAAAACCCCTGCGTGACCGGCAGAACAGGATGGAGGTTGTGTTTCGACGGACAGCAACGCCCCTGACTGGCGTGTGTGCTTCTTTGGCGAGGCCGGCGGCGGTAGCAACGACGATTTGCGTACCGAGTGGCAGACGAAGCCAGGCGACAGTGAGCCGATTGAAGCGCCGTCTGACGGTGCCACCGCACAAGTCGTTTACCGGGGACGGGGGCTCGCTGCTGCTGGGCGTGATAAACGACAAGACGTCGGCAGCGACGGCGAATGTCATTTACAATCCACCGTCCAGTGCATCGTCCATTTACCACACGCCCTTCAAGTTTCTGCCCACAGTCGACCCACGACGACGGGCCCAAGTAGCCAACTACTTTGCCACGATCCCCACAGAGACGACGCCTAACAAGCTGGCGCCGGAGCTGCCACATCGCAACTTTACGCCAGCGCCAAAACGGTACCATTTGACCAAGGAAGACGTCGAGGAAATCCGGCGGCTGCGTGCCGAGGACCCTTCGACGTGGAGTGTCCACAAGCTGGCCGCCAAATTCGAGTGCTCGCCCATTTTTATCATGCTGACAGTCCGGAGTAGCGCTGAACACCGGGCTGCCATCAAGCAAAAGGTCGAGGGCATCCGTGCACGCTGGGGTCCTATCCGTGCAAAGGCCAAGGCCGACCGTGTTAAGCGGCGTGAAATGGTGTACAGTGACGAGCTTTGATTATAGGCTGGCATTAAAAAAAAGAAGAGAATCCATAGACATAATAAACCCAAAAAAGCTATGCGTGTTATGTTAAAAGAAAGAGAAAAGGCTACGACAGATCCGCTTGCGATGCAATGGGACGCTCACACCAGCCACACCAGCTTCTACATGTCCCAGACACCTCGTCTGCCAAGTCATTCGACGGGCACACGCCTGCACCCACACGCACCGTCTTGATCTGCAGACTCTTGACCACACCCCCTATGCCCTCGACTTCGTGACGGAAGAATCCCGGCTGACGGTCGTTTTCATGGCCATCAGCTGTGCTACGGCCATCTTCCGCATCGGCATCCACCTCTTGTTCGATGTCAACAGCACGACAACAGTGCTCGTTCCGTCCACATACTATACCACTCTCGCGACTGCCTGCCGTCTCCAGCCCAAACCGCTCCCCATAATAAAACCGCCATTTCCAGCTCCTACAGTCATCAATACACACACACACACACCAGACGAAGAAAGAAAGAAAAGAAAACGTACTGCTGGTACTGATGGTCGGCCTCGAAAATCGACTTTCCACAGGGCTGGCACAGCCAAACACCCTTGCTCTCACACTGGCAAATCCTCTGCTGCATCATAGTTCGGTAGTATGGCCCCTGGCCTACAGCGAGCATGTCAGCAAGGGGCACTATCGCGCAACGCGGACACAGACGACGGTGTCTGTTCGGGAGCACCGCCGGCGCCGGAGGTTTACTCGCACAGTTCTGTCCATTAGCCACCCCGTCCGGCACACATTACAAGATGAAATAAAGACATACTCGGCACACAACGGTGCCGCAACGACGACACTCGGACACCATGTCACGCGCACATTGACCGAGCTTGACCTCGCCAGCCGAGCGTGCGTCGTCCTGCATGTAGTGCCAATGCGCAGACCGCACCCGGTAGCGCAGTGCCAGGTGGCTGTCGAGGGGTTTTTCATCGAATGAACAGCGCAGGGTCCTGCCCAAAAGAGATTTTCTATACAGCAGCAGCTCATCGTGGATGGCGTGGGATGTTCTCGACAGGCTGTCGAGCGAATTTAGGTCCAGGTAGGAAGCCACAGCAGAGGCTATCCTATATATACATTCTCCATCAGTCCTTGATTTTCCTCTACTTTGCAAAGAGCCTACGGATAACACGCCATAGCTGCTGCCATGCTATGCCTAGCCGCACCCCCCTGGCCTGAGGAAGCCTTTGTGCTCGCTCTAGGCTGGGCGCCGTGTGGCGGCTCGTCGTTTTCGTCCAAATCTACAAAAACAGCCATCCTGCCTCCTCCTTCTTGTGCACCAGCAAGCAAAGAGAAACGAGAAAGAGAAAGAGAGCACGGTCACGTGTGATGGTGGAGAGGTTATTAATAGCGAGACAGATATGGCGAATCCATGGAGCCATGGACTGGCCGGATGAGATGGAAGCCTTTTGTAGCGATGGTGCTCATGTCTCTCGGACAATGCCTACCTACCCTACCTCCTCACACGGGATGATGTTCGGCCATCATATGCCGAGTATGGGGTTATGGAGGTGGCTATTTTGTCTGATGCAAGAGCCCAGCCAATCCAAAAACACGCTTCTCTCCGCATGGCATGCGCAGAATGATAATACACACATATATTATGCCTTTCCGTACTTCTACCAATTCCCTGCTGCTGTGCACACCCCCTTTTGACACTTTACCTAAGAGTAATCGGGTTTAGATCTCTATTCCCCATACTAAGAATGAGCATCCATGATTCCTTTGTGTCACTCGCAGTGCTCATTCGCTAAAACCCCAAGGCCACAATGGCTGACGAGGTATGACATATAATACCAACAGGCATTCCATCTTTTTTTCTTTCAAAGATGATTGCCTTACCTACCAATTCTGCATTACCTCGGGCGTAGACAGTCCAATCATCTTCAGTCCACGCCCAACATCGTGAACAGATGCATGCCCAGTCAGATGCCCGTCAGAACTGATGAGAGGATGGCCATGGCAAACGGCGCTTAGCAACCAGCTTGACGGAGAGATTCTGGCATGTAATCGCCCGAACGGACCACTGTCATCTTCCTTTTTCATCTCCCAATCTCACGAATGGAAGCCATGATGGCGTGCCCTTCCACCATTGTGTGGCAACGCCTTGACGACCTACCTACAGCCCCTGGGGTGGCGCTATGTTCCTGTGGCCACGCTAGATACGAGTAGAGGTACATCCCGCGCAGAACAGTCACGATGAAATTGCCAGCCACAATGCACCAGCTGCCCCTGAATGCATCTCGACGGCAGCCTTTTTTTTTTTTTGCCAAGAGGAAATGAATGGATGCCAGTGGAACAAGAACAACATTGCATTTCTCAAAGCCTAATCGTAAAATGAGCTCCCGACAAAACGGACCCAAAACTGTCGATCTATGGAGGACACGTGACGAATACATACGTAAACGGCCGGGAAAGGGACACGTGATGGTACTTTATCGTGCCGTCTCCATTGTATAGTAGTGCTCTTTTGGACAGCCCTTGGCTTTCTTTTCCTCTGCCAAAACACTCATCATAGAGCCTCCTTGATTGCGCATGCTGGACTGACCGCTTCTTGTACAATCACTTTTTGGACACCTTTTTTTGCCCATTTCTTTTTCTCCTTGGATCCCGTTTTTTGGACATTTCATTACTTTATCAAATTCATAACCAGGTCTTACATACCATCGTGAGTTTCGAAAGAAAAACGTCAGATATTTTTGGGAGCATCTTTTTTTTTTCTTTTTACTTGTTTCTCCCACCCCCTAGGGTCGTGAGCTCATCCCTCCTAGCTCTATAAAAGGTACCCGAGCTCTGGATCCCTTCCCTTTGAGCTAAGCCCCTTTCCTCTCCATTTACTTTTAATCTTAATTCTTTACAATGGCAACAACTCGTCCTCGCGCTCCGTCAGAAGACAATGTCTTTGAAGACCCAAGATCCTACTACACCTCTGATCGACGTCACACAAATGCCCACGGTGCTAGGGTGCGCACATATTCCCAGACGAACCTGCAGGATGGCTTGACCAGATTAATCGCCAAGGAACCCTTCCGGCGAGGCAGCCATGACGGGTTTACTGCTGGCTCATCTCGTAAATTCTTTATTCCCGTCTTGGAAACGCTGGCAAGCCTCCAGCAACAAGAGGATACTGATAACAACTTCCAAATCACCATTGAAGATCAAGGCCCCAAGGTATTCTCTCTCGGAACAGCTGCATCCAATGGCTACAACCGTGTGGAGATCCGGGGCACATACATGCTTGCCAATCTTATGCAGGAGCTTACTCTTGCCAATGAGTATGGTCGAAGCCACATTGTCCTTGATGAGGCCCGACTCAATGAGAATCCCGTCAATCGTCTTTCTCGAATGATCCGAGACCAGTTCTGGGACAGTCTGACTCGTCGTATTGATGCGTCTAGCATTGAAATCGCTGCCCGTGATCCTAAAGATTGGACAGACGATCCACGGCCCCGTATCTACGTCCCACCAGGGGCGCCAGAGCAGTATGCGTACTATAAAAAGCTGTCCGAAGACCGTCCAGAGATCCGTCTTGATGTGCAGCTTCTCCCTAAAAAGGTGACTCCCGAAATTATGCGGGATATGAACGACAAGCCTGGTCTTTTAGCAGTAGACATGGCCGAGGTTGTTGACCCCCAGACTGGCGAAAAGACTCTCAAGGGTGTACCCTTTGTCGTTCCCGGTGGCCGTTTCAATGAGCTGTACGGTTGGGACAGCTACATGGAGTCTATTGGTCTTCTCGTCAATGGAAAGGTAGACCTGGCCAAGGCCATGGTGCAAAACTTCTGTTTCTGCATCCGACACTATGGGAAAATCCTCAACGCTACGCGCTCATACTATCTCTGTCGGTCCCAGCCACCCTTTTTGACAGACATGGCCCTCCGCGTGTACGATGCCATTCGACAAGAGCCTGATGCAAAAGAGTTTCTGAAAATGGCCATTCTGGCTGCCATCAAAGAGTACTACAGCGTCTGGAGGGCCTATCCTCGGTACGACAAGGAGACGGGTCTTTCGCGGTACCGGCCCGAGGGTCTTGGTGTGCCTCCAGAGACTGAGGCTGATCATTTCCGTCATGTTTTGGAGCCTTATTGTAAGAAGCACAATATGCCTTTTAAAGAGTTTGTGCGAGCCTACAACTATGGCGAGGTGAAGGAGCCTGAGCTGGATGAGTACTTTATGCACGACCGTGCTGTTCGGGAGTCTGGCCATGATACTACCTATCGGTTTGAACATGTTTGTGGAAACTTGGCTACGATTGACTTGAACTCTCTTCTCTTCAAGTACGAGGTTGATATTGCACGGACCATTCGGGATGTGTTTAATGACGACTTGGAGATCCCTGAGGAGTATTATGTAGAGTCTATGGGCAGGGATGAGGTCGGGCGGTCTTTTATATGGGACCGACACGCCAGCCGGCGGAAGCTTGCCATTGACAAGTATCTGTGGAATGAAGAGGAGGGCATGTACTTTGACTATGATACTGTGAAGAAGGAGCAGACGACGTATGAGAGCTGCACGACGTTTTGGGCCATGTGGGCTGGTGTTGCCAACCCTTACCAGGCGGGTGCCATGATGCGCAAAGCGTTGCATCGTTTTGAGGCCATTGGTGGTCTTTTATCGGGCACGGAAAAGTCCCGGGGCGAGATTTCGCTGGACCGGCCCAACCGACAGTGGGATTTCCCCTATGGATGGGCGCCGCAGCAGATTCTTGCGTGGACGGGCTTTTTGCGGTATGGCTACAATGAAGATGCGGAACGTCTCGCCTACAAGTGGCTCTTTATGATTACCAAGGCATACTACGACTACAATGGTGTAGTGGTGGAAAAGTACAACGTGACGGAAAGGGCAGATCCTCACAGGGTGGACGCTGAGTATGGAAACCAGGGTCTTGACTTTAAGGGTGTGGCAAAGGAAGGTTTTGGTTGGGTGAATGCTAGTTATGTGTATGGTTTGAACCTGATCGGGACCCATGCACGCCAAGCACTTGGGGCCATGACACCTTGGGAGCTTTTCAGCGCAGCTCTTCAGCAAGGACGTGATCGTGATTTGGCATCGATGCAGTAGCGTGTTTTCTTTTTCCTTCCTTTCCTTTTTTCATTTTTTTCATAATTCTTTTATTGTTTGGATGGGTAGTGAATGCACGGGTTTCTTTTTTCGAGCGCTAGCCATAAAGTACATACATACTCGGATATCCTTGGAGACACTCGGACTCCGAGCTCATTGTACCCCAGATTATGTGTATTTTCTGCGCTAACTAAATCGGGTGTCGATCATGCTGTGCCGATCGAGGTACCGAGACCAGACATTATTACAACCGAGGTTCGCTGACCCGAAGCTTTGCTGGTAATGGATGTGGGCCTGGTTTATGGTCTGAATTTCGAGACTATTTGCAATGATATCGTTCCCCTTAGCTCTCTTATGCCAGAGGAACTAGGGAGAGCCTCGGGTACATGGACAATAGGTACTGTTTTGTAAGCAAGGAGAAGGTATGAGTCAAGATGGGGCCTCTTGACCGAGTATGGAATGGGACTGGATGGACTAGAAGACAAGCTTCGGTATACAGCGTATGTACCGTGGAAAGTAGTGCATAGTAGCTTGTTCTTGGTGCCATCATCATGATAAAGCCGAGGTAAAGACCGATGCCTTGGGGGACATGGCGACGGCTGTTGTGTACATGTGATGTAAAACCAGTCATCCTTCATAGTTCTTATATAATAAGACGTATACCAATTCCTCGAAGACAAAATCTTTCTAGTGGTTTTCTTTTTTACTCTTTTTTTTAAAAAAAATAACAATCATGGCTTCCAATAACATGCTTCCGCCGTCCATTAACGCTTCTCAGGAGGACAAATCCTTCCAGGAAGAAGTTCGCCAGGTAAAGGAATGGTGGAAAGAGCCTCGATGGCGGTATACGAAGCGTCCGTTTACCGCCGAGCAAATAGTCTTGAAGCGGGGGACCTTGCCCATTCAGTATCCCAGTAATGTCCAATCAAAAAAACTGTTTGCCATTTTGGAAGAACGGTTCAAGAATAAGGATGCCTCGTATACGTATGGCTGTTTGGAGCCGACTATGGTGACGCAAATGGCACAGTACCTTGACACGGTCTATGTCTCGGGGTGGCAATCCAGCTCGACGGCGTCTGCTTCCGATGAGCCTGGCCCTGATCTAGCAGACTACCCATACACGACTGTGCCGAACAAGGTGGGCCATCTCTTTACCGCACAGCTCTTCCATGACCGCAAGCAACGGCACGAGAGACTGTCGATTCCAGCGACACAGCGGTCTGCCAAAAATGTACCGCATGTTGACTATTTGCGGCCCATCATTGCGGATGCAGACACGGGCCACGGTGGTTTGACGGCTGTGATGAAGTTGACAAAGCTCTTTATTGAAAAGGGTGCTGCTGGAATCCATATTGAAGACCAGGCCCCAGGGACGAAAAAGTGTGGCCATATGGCCGGAAAGGTCTTGGTGCCTACGAGCGAGCATATCAACCGGCTGGTTGCGATTCGAGCGCAGGCCGATATTATGGGGGTTGATTTGCTGGCGATTGCGCGTACAGATGCAGAGGCAGCCACGCTGATTACATCTACCATCGACCCGCGGGACCATGCGTATATTCAGGGAAGCACGAATCCGTCTTTGCCACCATTGGTGGAATTAATGGCACGGGCAGAAGCATCTGGCAAGAGTGGTGATGATCTGCAGGCCGTGGAGGACCAATGGCTGGCGAGTGCCAAGATTATGCGTTTTGACGAGGCCGTTGTGGCCGCAATCAAGAAGGCTGGCAAAGGCGAGGCAGCCATTTCGGCATACCGTTCTGCCGCCAAGAACAAGTCTCACAGTGAAGCACGGGCAGCAGCGCGGCAAGTGCTGGGCAAGGCTGCCGATATGATTTACTTTGACTGGGATGCGCCACGGACGCGGGAGGGCTACTACCGCCTGAACGGAGGATGTGGCTGTAGCGTGTCCCGGGCCATTGCGTATGCCCCGTACTGCGATGCGATATGGATGGAGAGCAAGCTCCCAGACTACCAGCAAGCTGCCGACTTTGCCAACGGCGTGCACGCTGTCTGGCCGGAGCAAAAGCTGGCGTACAACCTGAGTCCTTCCTTCAACTGGAAGACGGCGATGCCGCGGAACGAGCAGGAAACGTACATTCGGCGGTTGGCCGAGCTGGGCTATTGCTGGCAGTTTATTACATTGGCAGGACTACACTCGACGGCACTGATTAGCAGCCAATTTGCACGTGCCTTTGCACAGAACGGCATGCGTGCGTATGGCGAGCTAGTGCAGGAGCCGGAAATGGAATTGGGAGTTGATGTTGTGAAGCACCAGAAATGGTCGGGGGCAAATTATGTTGATGATGTACAAAAGATGGTGACGGGAGGCATTAGCAGCACAGCTGCCATGGGAAAGGGAGTCACCGAGGACCAGTTTCACTAGAGCGTATACACCTATGTAGTGTTAATTTTCGCAAGTCATGTTTTCAAGGAAGGAGCTTCGTGCCAGTGAATTTAAAGTGGACACGCCAATCGCGTGACGCGTTAAAATTAATTGAAGAAGGAACGCCCGTGTCTTGTATTTATTTCTTTCCGTTTTCTTACATTTCTCTTTATGGTGATGGCCGAGGAAAAAAAACAAGAACAAGTGGCTGTTGACGAGATGGCGACAGCAAACGGCGCCGAGATGCTGAATGTGACGGACACGCTGGGCGAGGCGGTCTCTGGCACCGTCACGCCGGCAATGACGGAGCTTCCTCCGGATCAAGTAAAGAATAGTCTTCAGGTGTCGTTGGCAGAGCTTTGCGCCAAGGCAGCGGTGCTGTATGGCCAGGAGAAGAACTATGAGGAGGCGTCGGAGGTGTATGCACAAGCAGCGCAGATGCAGGCAGAGATGAACGGCGAAATGGACCCAGAGAATGCAGAGATTCTCTTTCTCTACGGACGGGCGCTGTTCCGGGTGGGACAGAGCAAGAGCGATGTTCTGGGTGGCAAGGCGCCCGAGGCCGAGGCCGAGCTGGCCAAGGCGAAGGAAAAGGAACAGAAAAAGGCGCTGGAGGGCGGCAACAAGGATGGATTGATCCAATTCAACGACGAGGAGTCGGAAGACGACGTGCGTTCTCTCCTGCGGGTTTATGGTGTGCTGACAGAGCTAGGAGGACGGCATTGAGGAGGGAGAAGGAGGGGACGAGGAGGAAGACGAGGAAGAGGACGATCTGGCCATTTCCTTTGAGATTCTCGACTTGGCGCGGATTCTCTTTGAGCGTCAAAAGGACGCGTTGGCTGAAGAGCCGCCCAACGAAGGCGGAAACAAGCCTGCTGTGTCGGGCGTGCGTCGGCATATTCTGGAGCGTCTTGCGGATACACACGACTTGCTAGCAGAGATTTCGCTGGAGAATGAACGGTAATGTGCACCACAAGACTAGGCGTTGCTAATGGAGGAGATATGCCAATGCCATTACGGACACACGGGCTTCTTTGGAGCTGCGCAAAGAGTATCTGCCGGAAGAGTCGGAAATCATTGCAGAGGCACACTTCAAACTGTCTCTTGCGCTCGAGTTTGCGTCCATTACGACGCCAGCGCAAGAGGGCGAGCAGAAGAAGGAAAAGGAAGGGGAAGAGGCGGTGCCGCAGTACGACGAGGCGATGCGTGGCGAGGCCATCAAGGAGCTCGAGCTGGCGATTGCGAGCACAAAGCTGAAGCTCCAGCGCAAGGAAGTGGAGCTAGTGACGATCCACTCGCCGAATAACAATGCCATTACGAGGGACCAAATTGCCGAGGTCAAGGAGATTATACAGGACATGGAAGACCGTCTGGTGGAGCTCAAGAGTCCTCTTGATCTCAATACAGCCCTGCAGGGGCCCGAGGGCACGGGGGGCGCCAAATTGGGCGGGTTTGGCAGCCTCAAGGAGGCGACAAAAAATGCCAACGACCTGTCGGGCCTCGTCCGGAAAAAGACAAAAGCCGATTCGCCGTCGTCGGCGGCGTCTGGTAGCGGTACGAAGCGAAAGGCAGAAGAGGATGGTGACGAGGGTGCCAAGAAGCCACGCATGTAACTATAAATGTATAAAAAGAATGTATTTCATATGGTCCAACTAGAGGCTTTTTTATAAAAAAATGTGAGAAAGAAGGCCTTTGGATAGGCTTATTCGAGCTCCTTGCGGGCAAATACGGGGAGGACAAAGCTGGCGGCGTGGACGTCGGCACTGTAGTACCGGCAGTGCTTCTCCTCCTCCTCCTTGGACCAGCGGCGGAGGGGCGTCTTGACGTCGCGGTCGGCGTCCTTGCAGCACACCATGAAGCCAATCTGGCCGGAGGGGTAGGTGGGGATGGTGGTGTAGGCGTATTCGGCCACGGGAAAGACGTCCTTGCAGTCTTTTTTGAGTTGTTTGATCAGCGGTAAGTGAAGCCATTGGTTTTCAGCTGCATTCTCAAAATGTTACAAATGTACAACATGTTAGCCCATTTTGATCATCACGACACGAGTATATATATATGGGGGGGCACGGGGACCTACAACCTTGGGTAGTAATGACACCGCCTTCGCGGAGGGCTTCATTCAGCAGAATAAAGTAGGGCTTCTTGAAGAGGGCCTCGGCGGGGCCCTCGGGGTCGGACGAGTCGGTGATGATGACGTCAAAGGTGTTCTTGTAGTCTTCCAAGAACTTGAAGCCATCGCCAATGTGGACGGTGGCCTTGGGGTGGTCAAAGCCAACGGACATGTTGGGAAGGTACTTCTTGGACAGACGGACCACGGCCTCGTCAATGTCGCAGAGGATGGCCTCCTCGACGCACTCGTGCTTGACGACTTCACGCAAAACACCGCCGTCGCCGCCGCCAATGACGAGGACCTTTTTGGGGTTGGGGTGGGAGTTCATGGCGAGGTGGGTAATCATTTCCTGGTAGGAAAACTCGTCACGCTCCGTGCACTGAATGACATTGTCCAGCACGAGGACATGGCCGTAGTCGGTGGACTCGAAAATGAGCACGTCCTGGTACTTGCTCTTTTCATGGTGGAGGACCTTTTTGACCCGCAGGTTCATGGCCTGACCCGCCCACATGTCCGAGACTTCGCTGAACCAGCCATCTACGGTATTAGATCTTTGTCCTCCACACAGCCTCGGAAGCCCACCACGGCCTCAGCAGATAGAGGGGCTTTTGCAAAAATACAAGAACATACCCTTAATGGTGGGGTGTGTGATTTGGGATTCCTCGGCAGACATTTTTATCAACGGTGGGGGAAATCGAAGAGATGGTACGGTGGAAAAGCCTTTTAAAAGTGGACAGACCCGTCCTTTTATACAAGTTCCACTTGGCACCACACATCTAAGCATGCTCCGGCTACGTGCCAGTTTTTTTTTTTGCCCAAGATTTTTTTTTATTTGGTCATCTTGTCACTATTTTCCACATTTTCGATTAATGGAGTATATTCTAGCATTTACCTATTAAAAAGCGTATACAAAATGTACTCTTTTTTATACATTTTTGCTTTTGCGGGCAGAATTATGGGTCTCTTTGAAGGTTTTTTTCCGTCAAGGTGAAAAAAATGAGCTCTAGAAGAGTGTACGTCATCGGATATGTCCCATAGCACAGCATGCAGCCTTTCTTGTTTCGTATTGTGTACAATTCTTCCTCTCTGAGCCTCAAGGCAACCTATCAAGAAAGGCACCCACCAACTACATACGTGGGTACAATTAAAAAAGCAAGAAAGAAGGTGGTTGCTGTTGAAACGGTACACAGAAACACAGGACCTTCCTCATGTAGAATTTCTATCAGCGTAAAACAAAGACAGCCCGCACATAAAACGTTCCTTCCGAAGTTTGGGGGCCCTCTTGCCTATTTCATGCCTTTTTTGTGATGGTAAAAATGGTTCCGTAGAAAGCAAGCCAAGGCAGCAAAGCCATGCAGCAGCAGTCGTATCGGTATATAAAAGGTGCCCATGAGGTGTATAGAGCCTCGAACCCCTTGGGCCACCAGCCACAAAGCCGTCCTTCTGTGTATGACACAAATTCTGCCTTGGAGGAGCCTTCAGAGAGTCGCTACCATGGGCTCATACTCCCTCACCAGACGAATGCACAGCGGCCTATGGACATTGCCCACGCCTACGGGCACCGACATGGCGGTTTCGGGGCTATAGAGGCAGACAGTTATTCCTGTGAAAGGATAAGAAAGCGTCCAGCTCGTGCATTGGAAGATACAGGCACGCAAGAGGCCATTGTGCGTCAAAAGAAGCAGAGATTCCTCGCCATGGAGGACTGGACGGGGTCGAGGGCACGTGCATCCTTGCAGCAGAGGTTCGGACAGCCTCGTGGAGGCCATTCGGCCTGGGGCTGGGGCCACCAGGAGCCAGAAGCACTGGTTCCGAGACGACAAATGGCACAGCGAAGGGCCATGCAGCAGGGGACCGCTGCGTACTCTCTGGGCCGTCCGTTGATGCAAGGGTCGCCGCTGGCCAATAAATACACGGCTTTTTCAAAGCACACGCCCCGTGAAACAAATTCGACACTGAGTGTGTCTTACCCAACGGGGACATCTTCTGGCTCCCAAGGGCCGTCGTCGTTGAGCCTCCAGAGGCCGGAGACAGGGTCCCAGTGTCGACCGTCTGTGTCGAGGGTTCCGGAGACGCCAAGGCACGAATTGCCGCAGCTGCAGGCGGCCCGAAGGACCATGCAAACCCCCCAGAATGCCAGCTCGCCGTCGTCTGTTGGATACGAAGAGCGTTCGTCTGTGCGAAGGGAGCGGGCCAACAAGGCTGCAGAGTCGCAGCGAAAGGAGAGCCATTACTTTGTGAATGTTGTTGATGTGGCATGCCATGACAGGCGTTATGATGCTGCGAAACCACAGGAAGGATCAAAAGGAATCCAAGTCGTTTATGATGTTTTATCGCCGGAAGAACAAGAGCGATTTGATACAGATGGCATAGCTATCTTGTCCTCTCGTGTACCAGAGAAGAGTCAAGAACAAGGCCAAGTGTCGGATGACGGGTTTGACAGTAGTCTTGAGCTTGACGAGGATGTTGAGCAAGCCATCCTTGCGGCAGAGAGGGAGGCGCAGGACCAAATGAAGACGCCGAACGGCTCTTTGCAAGAGGTTATTGAAGTGGAGTCGGATGATGAAGAGTCGATAGGGCCTGTATTGAAGGGGGCGGTGACAGAGGATGACGTGGATGCATTTATAGAAGAGATGGACAAGGACATGATGGTCATGGAAAAAGAGGAGGCCAGGGGTGAAGAAAAAGTGGTGGGAGAGGTGGTGGAGGCAGTAGAGGAGGATGAAGAGGGTGACGAGGATGGAGAGGATGAGGAAGACGACGCGGTAGAGAAGGAGAAGATGGTCAGCAATAAAGAGGAAGAAGGCGAAGAGGAAGAGGAAATAGGAGAGGAGGAGGAGGAAGAAGAAGAAGAAGAAGAAGAAGAAGACGATGATGATGTTGAAATGGAAGAGGAGGCGGTTGTGGAAGAAAAAAGTAAAGAAGAGCCAAAGAATAGTCTTGAAGGCATACGGAAAAGTCTTGTAAAGGCATCGAGTGGCATCTGCCCACTAGAGATTCTCAACTTTTTTACATCAAACGGTCCCATTGCAGAGAGGCCCAAAAGCAGCGTTCCCGTCATTGAGAGCACCCAAGAAAAGATTGTGGACGTGGAAGAGGAGCCAAAAAAGGTAGAGAATGACGGTCGAGCAGAAGATGTCAAGGCATTCATGACGACGGAAAGGCCTGAAGAGGAAAGTGAGACCAGATTGCTGGAGATGGAGGGGGATGAAGAGACGGCCTCTCATAAAAGGGCGGAGGTATTTGCAGAGGTGGTACCCGACAAAGACGGCGAGACGTCTGAATGTTTATTGCAAGAGCTAGATCCACAGGAAGACATGGTTTTTCCGGCCACAATGGAAAAGCGTCTACTGTTGCCACTGCTAAGATGTGCACAGGCAGAGACTGCCCCAGAGGCTCCAGAGACCCCGGAGGCTTTGGAGAAGAACCCCGACAGTTTCCCCTCAAAGCTTGTCGAGACGACAGGCAAGTCGACTGAGATGGAAGAAGGCTTCAAAGTCCCTGTTCGGCCGGCCCGAAAGGGCCCGTCGAGGCGGTTTTTGATGGAGCGGCATCGACTGCGGTCAGAGTTTGATGGCTTTGACGAGGAGGGGGCGGCCAAGGCGTATTTTGGGGGGAGTCATCGCATGGCTGTGCGGGATATGCCAGCGTATGGCGGAGACGATGCCATTGAGGACAGTGGATCGGAGCAAGAGTGCATAGAGAGAGCAGAAGCTCGGCTACGGGAGATGCGGTGATTTTTCTTTTTCTTTTTATTTATGTACTGCTAGGAAAGTGTAGGACGTCTACTGGCTGACGTCGGGGTAGAGGTCGAAGCGACGCTGTGTGCGGAGGGGGATGCCGGAGCGGGCAGCTTCGATATCGTCGCCGTTCCATTCGGCATAGATAATGTCTTCGTCAGTGCCGGCTTCCTGCATGACCTCGCCCATGGGGCTGGTGACGATGGAGTGGCCGTAGGCGTGGTAGGAGGCCTTCATGTCGCGGGCGGGACTGCACATGGTGATGTAGATTTGGTTGTCCGTGGCACGGGAGCGAGCGAGGAGGGTCCAATGGAGGGGCCCTGTGGTGAGGTTGAAGGCGGCAGGACAGACGACGGCGAAGCAGCCCTTGCGGGCGGAAATGGTGCAGAGCTCGGGGAAACGGATGTCGTAGCAGATGACGACGCCGATTTTGCCGTAGCCGGGGAGGTCGACGATGGTAATGTCGTTGCCGGGGCTGAGGACGTCGGCTTCCCAGAAGCGGATCTTGCCGGGGATGTCAATGTTGAAGAGGTGGACTTTGCGGTGGGTGGCGAGATGGGCGCCGTCTGGGCCGAAGGTGAGGGAGGTGTTGTAGTACTTGGGCTCGTTGTCGACGACGACCTTTTCGGGGATGGAGCCGCCGACGAGGAAGATGCGGGCGTCCTTGGCCATGGCGGAGAGGGCGGCGAAGCTGGGGCCGGAGGGGATGGGCTCGGCATAGTCGGCAAAGTATTGGGTTCCATAGGGGGAGTTGAAGCACTCGGGGAGGACGACAAGGTTGGCACCGGCGGCAGCGGCCTCGAGGACTTTGGCGTGGGCGTGCTGGAGATTGGCGGCCTTGTCGGCGCCGGAGGCGAGCTGGACGCTGGCGACCTTGATGGGTTTTTGGAGGAGGTCCTGGCCGGAGAGGAGCATTTTGGAGGAGGTGTGGATGGGAGGACGGGACGACGAGAGAGGGAGGTGTTTTAAAGCAAGGAATCGGCGAAGCATAGCGAGACGAGTCTTTATCATTTATCACCTACATTTGATTTTTACTCATTTCTTATTGCTTACAGCCACGTGCACAGTCAAAGGATGGCAGCATGGATTTAGAGAGCACTCTTTCCGGGCAGGACGCTTGGCGATGCAGCGGTGACGCAAATGGCGGGGCCTGATTGGCCAGGATGGCCGGTGACGTCAATGCCCCTCTCCTTTTTGGAGCCCCGCCGGAGATTGAGAGGCTGAAGAGACTGCCAGACGCCAGAGACAGACGCTAGCACGCAAGATGGACGACGAAGTGATGGAGCCGTCGCTGCGCGAGATTGTCAACAACAGGTCGCTGCGGTGGATCTTTGTAGGCGGAAAGGGCGGCGTGGGCAAGACGACGACGTCGTGTTCGCTGGCGATCCAGCTGGCCAAGGTGCGCAAAAACGTGCTGCTGATCTCGACGGACCCGGCGCACAACCTGTCGGACGCGTTCAACCAAAAGTTCGACAAGGAGGCGCGGCTGGTGGGCTCGTTTACGAACCTCAGCGCCATGGAAATCGACCCTAGTGCCGGGCTGCAGGACATGCTGGCGGGCATGGGCGACGACGCGGGCCAGGACCAGGGGCCGATGTCGTTTGTGCAGGACCTGGCGTACTCGATCCCCGGCATCGACGAGGCGATGTCGTTTGCCGAGGTGCTGAAGCAGGTCAAGAGCATGTCGTTTGAGACGATTGTCTTTGACACGGCGCCGACGGGCCACACGCTGCGGTTCCTGCAGTTCCCGGCGCTGCTGGAAAAGGCGCTGGTCAAGATCAGCAAGCTGTCGAACCAGTTCGGGCCGATGCTCAAAGGGCTCATAGGCAGCAGCGCGCTGCCCAACGGCCAGTCGCTGGCGCAGATGACGGAGCAGCTCGAGGCGCTGCGCGCGACGATTACCGAGGTCAACAAGCAGTTTACCGACGAGGCGCTGACGACGTTTGTGTGCGTGTGCATTGCCGAGTACCTGTCGCTGTACGAGACGGAGCGCATGATCCAGGAGCTGACCGGCGTCGGCATCGACTCGCGCGCCATTGTCATCAACCAGCTGCTCTTCCCGGACGCAGGGTCGACGTGCCACCAGTGCCAGTCGCGGCGCAAGATGCAGAAGAAGTACCTCGACCAGTACGACGAGCTGTACAAGGACGACTTCCACCTGGTCAAGGTGCCGCTGCTGACGGAGGAGGTGCGCTCGGTGGAGCGGCTCGCGGCCTTTAGCGAGATGCTGGTGACGCCGTACGAACAGAAACAGTAGTCATTGAATAAACCTATGGACGCCCAACACCGTTCCAACCCGTTTTTGCCCCTCGTTTGCTACTCACGCCGCATCTGCGCGCCGTGGCGCACGCGCCGCAGCGTCCGCATGACGTACTCGTAGGTCATCATCGTGACGGTGGCCGCCGGCACGGCACGCATCATGTTGGTGCCCATGCCGGCGTAAAAGGCGCGCCAGCCCTCCTCGTGCAGGATGGTGCGGAAGGTCGTCACGACGCCGCGGTAGCGGGGCGGCGCATGGGCCTCGCGGCGCTGCGTCTGCAGCCGCGTGCGGATGACCTCGTGGGGGTAGGTGAGGCTGCTGGCCAGGATCTTGGAGAGGATCGTGGCCGACAGGACGCCGAGCCACTGGGCAGGCGCATCGCCGGCATCGCCCGACTCGCCGAGGCCGCGGCCCGTGAAGCGGGTGCGCAGCAGCTCGTAGGCCGGGAACTGGACCGCGACGTGGGTCAGGCCGAGCAGGGCCGGCGTGAGCCCGGAGTAGAAGGACCGCACGCCCTCGGAGACATACATGGTGCGCGCCGCGTCGAGCGTCGAGCGGTAGTGCCAGGGCGTGGCGCGGGCGCGGGCGAGGCCCTGGGACATGAGGCGCGTCTTGATGACCCAGATGGGGTTGGTCACAAGGGTGCTGGTGGCGCCGGCGACAATGGACGACGCAAAGTTGACGGCCAGGGGGCTGTGGTGCGCGCGCGGCTGCTGGCCGAGCCACAGCTTCGTCTTGTTGTAGACCGTGAACCACACGGCCCACGTGGGCAAATAGCCCATGACAATGGGGCCCAGGCCGCGGTACAGCCCGCGCAGGCCCTCGTCGCGCACAATGACGCGCGCCGAGCCCAGCAGGCCGCGGTAGCGCCGCGGGGCGGCATCGGCCCGCGCGAAGCCGCCCTGCGCCTGCAGCTTCGTCTTGATGACGTCCAGCGGACAGGTAAAGACGCCCGACGCAAAGCCGCCCACGGCCCCGGCGAGGGCGTTGAACTGGGCCTCTGACGCCTGCGCCGCCCACCGCTCCACGGCCGTCAGCGGCCCGCACGGGCCCGGCGCCGGCGCCGCGCCCGCGCCGTCCAGCGCGCGGCCGTGCAGCGCCGGCAGCTCGATCGGCAGCGAGTTCGGCGCTGCCGACGAAATGACGTGTGTTGGGTCCTCGGGCGGCGGCAGGAGGCGTGTGCTGCGAGTGTCGTCGGTCTTGGGAGCCCCGCCTCTCGGGCCCGTCATCGGTGTTCTCAGGCCGCTTCTCTTGCGTGCGGCTGGGCGTGGGATGCAGCGTCGTGCTGGCGTGGTGCTTGCGGTTGGGCTGCACGTGACCGTGGAGGGTGCATCGTGACGATGGAGTGGGCCGGAGGGGTACGCGCAGTACGCGCCGATCGCCTGTGATCGGTGGGTCTGTCGCTGTCCGGCAATTAAACGTGCGTTTCATCTTCGTTAGCGGGGAGCCGTGATGCGTGCAAATAAATTAAGCAACGGCACACCAGGAGCAGCCGGTAGCGAGGACAATAAAAACAAAACACTGTAAATAAAAAAAGAAGCAGACAAAAGAGAAAAGAAACACGCCTCTGTGCTTCTCCAAGGCCCTGCCCGCCGTCCCCATCCGCAGACGCCCCGTGCCGCCGGCCTCCGAAAAGCCACACCGCCGCCGCCCAGCATGGACGACTACGACCCCTTTTCAGAGGCCCAATACGCCCTGTACAAGCCCTATGCCACCCCCAAATCCGCAAAAGTAGACCCCGTCGACGATGCGTCTCCTCGGCCGTCCTCGAGACCGCCCCGGTCCGCATCGCTGCGGGCCCCACGCATGGACCTGACCGTCAAAAACGAGCCGCAGCCGACGAAACAGCCCGCCAAACAGCCGCCAAACACCGCGGGCCCGCCACAGACACCCCTGCCCCCGGTGCCCGTCGCTGCCGCCGTCTCAGTGGCCGTCCCACCCCCGCAGCTGTCTGCGCCGGCCGAGCGGCCCGTCGGGTCGCTGCCAGAGACAGCACCGAGCATAAAATCAGCCACGGCCTCCTCGCAGTCCGTCCACTCGGCTCCGACGCCCGACTGCACCCCGGACACGGCCCACTCGCCCGCGCACCCCCCTGCAGAGCCTGTCGTCATGGGCCGTGTCGTGGCGGCGCCCATGCCCACACGCAGCCAGTACGCCTGCGTGCAGCACCACCAGTTCATGTTCCGCTCCAGCAACGACGTGCATCCGCTGAGCTGCCAGGCCTGCCAGTCCTTCGAGGAGTCGTGTCGATGGCGCTGCACGCACTGCTTCCTGCGCATCTGCACCGAGTGCCGCGAGAATCTGTACACCGTCGCGGGCTACGACCTGGCCCGCCTCATGGACATGGCCAAGGGCGATCCCTACGCCGACGGCTGCGATAAGACGGACAGCCACGGCCTCGGCATGATTCAAGAAGCATAGCACTCGCCATGGTGGGCGGGGAAAGAACAGTGCCCCCAGTTACCCCCCCGGCACGGCTACTACTATACTACTCCCAGGTACTACATATCCCCTCCAAAAGAGAGCAACAAAGACGCGCATCTCGGCCCTAATCTATCGTACCTATTGCCATTGCCCTATCTTTTACAATTTATATATTTTCAATATCTTTATATGGGCAGATTGTATGCCCGAAGCAGGGAGCAAAGAATGGCGCCCAAGTACCTCCAGCCGGACCTCGAAATGGCGAGGTGGCAGAGCCTCGGCAGCGAGTCGACTGTGCAGACGCAGACCCACAAGCCACCACTGCCTCTCCGACGCCCAACACGCTCCCGGCGACTCGTCGACCGACTGGCGCGCACAGGCGCCGAGGACATCCTCCCCATGGTACTCCTTGTGGGATTTGCCATTGTCAGCATAGCCGTCGTCACCTCGGCCGTCATGTTCTCCCTCCACTTGCCCGTGCACACGGTCCTCTGCCGAGGGACGACGCCGCACAACGAGCCGTCGTGCTACCCCAACTTCTTCCTGACCACGTGGATGTCCATTTTTTTCTCGGCCCTGGCGTCCTTTTTATTCTACGCCTTTTTATGCGCCCAGCAAAAGCAGCTGCGTCTGCGCAAAAAGGTGGTCATGGTGGGCGCCCTGCTGACAGTCGGTCTCTGGGTGGTCACCATGTTTTTTGGCTTTTTGCCCACGCAGGTGATGCGTGACAGCAAGACAGGCATCCCCACCGTGCGGTCCTATGGCATGCTTGGCTCGAGCATTGAAAACTACCGCATTGCCCACAATAAGCTCCAAATCCCACCGAGCCATGGTGCGAATTTTATCAGCAACATGACGCGGTTCGATGCCAATTCAACGCTCATCTAGGTCGTGGGCGACGCGAGTGTCTCCGGGCCCAGTCCCATGCCCGTGGGCAATGAGACGGCGGCGCGGAATGCAACGTACATGATTACCAGTGTCTACCGGAAGCCGGGCTTGGAAAACCTGTTTTGGTACAAGGCAAGCAACCACTCGCGGGCTGTATCAGCTGCGAACCGCACGACGGTGGTGCCGCGGGACGTGAGGGAGGCACGGAGCGTGTATGATAGCCAGGTCTTTTACAGGGAGGAGACGGGCGTGGCGCTGGCAGCAGCCATTATAACGCCCATTGCATTGTAGGTTTGCCGTGAGACGATTGCCGTTGCTAACCAAAAGTGTCCATTCCTTTGTGGTGTTTATGATTTTGTGCCATTATCCATTTATATAGATGTAGACCTGTGGTCGGATTGACCTGGCCTTATATTTTCGTCCTAAAATCAAAAAAAGCCGTCCCAACGGCCAGTCTTTATAAGCCCCTTTGCCGAGTTTTTATGCAACATCCGATGTGGTGTAATGGCTAACATTTGACGCTCTCACCGTCAAGCTCGGGGTTCGATTCCCCGCATCGGAGATCCACTTCTTTTTGCCAGCGAAAGTGGGTCAACTGTCTTGTGTCTCAGCCTTGCACGTGATGGAAAGACACTGGACCAATAGGAGCGCGGCAAGGCAAAGCCTTGTCTTTTTTTGACGCGACGCCATGGACGAGAGCGCAATGGACCCCCCAAGCAAGAAGCGACGGCTTGCGCCGAAGCCAGACGAGGCCAGCAGCGTCGCGGGCGCGGCGGTGGACGACTGGGAGCACGGCGTGGCGCAGAAACGGCATTTCGAGCAGTTGGCGAGACATCTCCAGGGGGCAGCGTCGTTTATCTCAAGCCAGGGCCGGCAGACGCCGTATGCGCGCGGCGTGGCGTTGCTGGCGCACTGGGAGGAGGACACGGCGGCGGCAGCGGCGTCGGCGGGCCTCGCCAGCGTGCTGGACGAGCAGTTCCAGCTGGAGACCGAGTCCTTTGGCGTGCCGTCTTTGGGCGATGCAGCGACACGGCTGGGCATGCGTGTGGCCGAGGCGGTTGGCCGTGCGGGCCCGGACGGGCTGCTGATAGTGGGCTACGCAGGCCATGGCTTCCACGGCCCGGACGGACAGTTGTACTGGACGGGGTACGTTTGTAGAGCCGTGGGGCTTGCTAACAGACAGCTCTGGGCGTGACGAGGCGCCGCGGATCCCGTGGAGCAGTGTGTGGGGCCTTGTTGAGCAGGCCCGGGCGGACGTGCTCGTTGTGCTGGACAGTTGTGCCCCGAGAGAGGCGAGGGCCGCGGGAGAAGCGTCGGCGCACAGAGGCGCTGGCTCGAAGCAGCTGCTGGCCGCCTGTGCCTACGACGGCGCCCGTGCGGGACAGCAGTCCTTTTACGTGGCTGTGGGTGCGTGTCTGCGGAAACTGGGCGCAGGACGGCCCTTTGCTGCGCGACGGCTGTTTGAAGAGGTCCTTGCCGTGCAGCAGCCCGCCACGGCTTGTTTTATGACGCTCGCAGGGGCTGCTGGCAGCGGCGTGGACCTGGCACCCATGCCGCGGCGCTACAGTCCCCACCACGGCTGGCAGAGAGCCGCAATACGCCCGTCCGCGGTTGCTGATCTGGTGCTGGACGAGGCAAGGGTGCTTGTGTGCAAGACGCTGGCAGGCGATGCCGGTGCCGTCGCGGACGTCGCGGCGATGCAGCCATTTGGAGAGGCCATGGCTGCGTCCAGCGTGACCGTCGAGGGCATGTTCCTAGGGCCGCCCACGGTCCTGCTGTTGTCTGTGCCAGAAACCCTATGGACGCAAATCGAGGGCGACAAGACCTGTGTCCTGCTGGGCTCTGTGCATTCCCACAACATGGCTGGCCTCTACGATGGTCTGGTAAAGCCGCCAGCAACCCAGATATCCAACCTGCAGGCGCGTGCGCAGGTACCCCATGGCCAGCAGCTGCCGCCTCTGCAGCACCATCCTGCGCAGCACACAACGCTGCCGTCCATTTCCCGGGCCTTTGACAGTGCCTTTGACAGTGCCTTTGCGTCCACGCTGCCGCGGATCCTGCCCCGGGCCACGCCGCCGCCTGCCAAGGACAACGTGGCCGAGATGCAGGAGGCGGCAGAGCAGCTCAAGGCGCTGAGCCGCAAGGTGGATGGCGTGCAGACGAACGGGCCTTCTGAGGCCGAGGACGACTCGCCGCGGAAGCGGGAGTACCGCTTCAAGGCATCCAAGGGCCAAAACCAGGCGCCAACAACGGCAGCAGCTGCGCGCGACGTGCACTGCGAGTGGTGCAGCCACGAGCCCTTCAAGGACCCGTCGACGCTGCGCAAGCACGTGGCGTCGGCGCACACGAGGCCGTTCCCGTGTGCCTTTGGCTTTGCGGGCTGTGTGAGCACGTTTGGGTCCAAGAACGAGTGGAAGCGCCACATCTCCTCGCAGCATCTCTGTCTGCAGTTCTACCGCTGCTCGGACTGCACGCAGACGGCCATGGATGGCCGCGGCAGCGAGTTCAACCGCAAAGACCTGTTTACGCAGCACCTGCGGCGGATGCACGCGCCCGTCGTCATCCGCAAGACGATGCCGAAAAAGGAAAAGGAGGCCAAGGTGGAGACCGAGTGGGACGAGTACGTCAAGGACATGCAAAAGACGTGCTGCATTGTGCGGCGCCACCCGCCACAGACGTCTGCCTGTCCGAGGAGCGGCTGTGGGCGTGTGTTTGAGGGCCGCGGCGCGTGGGACGAGTGGACCGAGCACGTAGGCCGGCACATGGAGAATGGCGAGGGCGAGGGTCTTGGCGTGGACGAGCACCTTGTGCAATGGGCCCTGCGCGAGCACATCATTGCGCGGACAGACGAGGGGGCCTTTCGACTGACGAGCCCAGCAGCTGCTCATGGCAGTGGAGTGCCTCGCGGGTCGACGCTGCGGACAAGCAGTGTCGAGGGCGTCTTCCTCCAGGTGCCCGCCATGCCGTCGTCGTCGCCGCGGACGCCAAGGCCCGAAGAGAAGGAGAGCGTCGAAGCGGGCCAGGCGATGCTGGAGCTGCAGTCGACGTCCATGGCAGACGCGTGGAAAAAGGCCGTTGGAGAGCCGGCACAGGGCATGGCTGGGATGGCATCGATTACAGAGGTCGCCATGGCGGCACTGGAAAAGGAGCACGTAGCGGACAGGTGATTTCCTGCTTTCTTTTCTTTCTATTCCTTCTATTCTTTCTTTTCTTTATTCTCTAAATTTTGCGAGGCGTTGGAAGGGTTATACCAATTTGATTCTTACATCTCTTTTTTTTTTTTTTTTTTTTTTTTTTTGCAT
>JAGKRY010000054.1:94462-149515 GCA_020002325.1 Chrysosphaeria jannelii
TTACCAATTTGGTTCTTACAACTCTTTTTTTTTTTTTTTTTTTTTTATTGTGCATTTTTCCATCGGCGAAAGCATCTTGGGTGTGATGACTGCCGGAACCTATCGCTGCACCCCCCTGGTCGAAAATGCCAATCGATGCATCCTTTGGGCAAAACTTTAAAGAAAAAGATGAAAAAAAAGACGATCATTGCCATCTTGAAAGAGTTTTTATTGATTTTTTATGGAGGTGTCAAACTGTCAAAAAAAAAGAAAGTCTTTTTCTTTTTTTGGAAGAGAAAGAGAGAGGGAAAGACACTAAAAAAATCAAGGCCAACGACAAAGTTTTAGTCTTCTTTTTCTTCTCGCTCGTGGTGGATTGTACCATTCGAGAAGAAGAAGAAAAACATGGCAGAAGAACGGGCGTCTGTGGAGAGAGACTTGTATGAGGAGGAGGAGGATGTTTTAGAGGAAGACGAATTCGATCCCATAGAGGGCTACGATACGGGCAGTTCCATTGCATCGACCGAGGCGAGCTCGAGTATATATGCACATACGTATGAGCATGGCCGGCGATATCACTTTTTCAAATACAGCCGATATCCCCTGCCCGATGATGACATGGAACAGGGCCGGGAGGACATGAAACATGCCATGATGATGGAACTCACCAATGGCAAACTTTTTTATGCCCCCATTGACGAGTCGCCCCAGTCCATCCTCGACATTGGCACCGGCACCGGCATCTGGGCCATTGAGGTCGGCGACAAGTACCCCAGTGCCCATGTCCGTGGCGTCGACGTCACACCCATCCAGCCGGCCTGGGTGCCGCCCAATGTAGATTTTCTCGTCGACGACGTCAACGACGAGTGGCTGGCCAAGGACGTTGATCTTGTGCACTTCCGCTTCATGGCCATGGTGCTGCCGGATATGCCGCGCGTGCTGGGCCACTGCTACGACAGTCTCCGTCCAGGCGGCTGGGTGGAGCTCCAGGAGCTCCATGGCCACGTACAGTGCGATGATGGGACCATGCCCGACGACGACCCTCTTGTCCACGTCTACAGCCTCGCCGACCAAGCTTTTACCAAATTCGGACTCAATGTCCACCTGGCCCCCCAATTGGCACCGCTCCTGCAAAACGCCGGCTTCACAAACATCCATTGCATCACCAAAAAAGTGCCCATTGGCATATGGGCGCGCGACAAGACGGCCCGGCTCATTGGCCTCTACCAGAAAATGGCCGTCTCGGACATTCTCGGCGCCGTCGCTGGACGGCCCATGGCTGCCCTCGGCATTCCCCCCGACAAGGCACAGGCCGTCACAGCCTACGCTCGACAGTCTCTCGAGGACCGCAGCGTCCACCGATACTTTACCTATTACTTTTGGTACGCTCAAAAACCATAGCATATATGTAGCATTCAGTAGACATTTCCTTTTTTTTTACTCTTTTTTTTTTCCATCTATGCTACTCTACTTGTCCCTCGGCTTGGCCGTCTTGTCCTCTTCCTCCACGAGCCCGGGCGCACTCGCAGCCGCCTTCATTGCAGGATCAATAGGCCCAATATCCCTCGGGCCCTCAACGCCCTCGGGTGGCAGTGCCCACAATGGAAGAGCACTTGTATAGCCCCAGCTACCGTCTGACGACTGGTACCGCAGACTGTGCAGCCATAGCGAGAGCTCATGCGCGCCAGGATCCGTATACAGAGGCGTCTCACATACCTCACATAGCTCCCCCGACATTTTTTCCGCCTTTTTCTTATGATACTCATCCACCACCTCATCATAATAAGCCACCGCCTGCGCCACATCCTCCTTGCCCATCCGCGAAAGTCGGGTAATGACATCCTCATCCGAATTCAGCGTGGCATCCGCATCCCCCTGGCCCAAGTCAAAGCCCCATACCTTTTGGTTCGCATAGATGGGGTCGTTCTCAATGGGATGCCCGAGAAACTGGAGATGCACGCGGATCTGGTGCGTCCGCCCCGTCACCGGCAAACACCGCACGATCGAGTACTCTCGATCGCCCTCTCTGTAATGGGCGACCCTTCGGAAAACGGTCCGGGCTGACCGCCCATTAGCACGCACCCGGTTGAGGCCCAGCTTGGGCGAAATGGACAGAATCGGCTGGTTGCACACCACATCGTCGTCGGGGAATCGCCCCACCACACGGGCCAGATACTCCTTCTGCACCGACCGCGCCTGGATCTGCAGAGACAGCCGCTTCGCCGCCTCAGCCGACTTGGCCAAAAACATGATGCCGCTCGTCAGCCGGTCCAGCCGGTTGCATGGATACGGCACTACATCGGGACGCTCGTACTTGAGAATCTCAACGACCGAGTTGAACTGATACCGTCCTGCCGGATGCACAGGCACGCCCGCCGGCTTATTGATCACCATCATGTCGCCGTCCTCGTGGATAATGACGACCGGGTCGGGCGTCACGGGCGGCTCGTGGCGGTGCAGTGTGTGGGACACTCGTTCGCCATTCTGCAAGACATGGTCTGGCCCGACAATGGTTTCATTGACCTTCACAGTGCCCGCTTCCATGGCCGCCCTATAGTAGGCAAGTGGCCGGTCACGGAACTCACACTCAAAGACCTCCACAAGCGTGCGATGGCGCCATCGCTCCTTGACCCAGGTATTGTATGTGTAGTAATACGGCGCCACACGACGAAGACCCCCCTCAAAGTTGTACCCTGGATTAATGGGGACCTCTGGGTCTGGCAGTCTCTTTTGCTTTGGCTTCTTAGTCCGTCCCACCGGCTTTTCCGGCTTCCTCGGATTCTCCAACTCCTTCTTGGCCTGCTCTTCTTCTTCGGCATGGGAAACCTTGGCCGCATCGTCCTCCGTCGTCATTTTGGCCGTTTTTTTCCTCGTCGTGTCAATATCCTCGCTCGCCGCTCGCATTCTGAGATGCCTGGCCCCTGCAGAAAGAGCCTCTCTCCCTATTCCTGCCGGACAGACGATACGACGGCCGAAAAACAGCGTGAAAGATAACACCCCTTCCAACTGCCCCTCGGAACAATTTTATATGGCGGTCAGTTGCGGCAGTATCGCATGACGTCACGCTAACTAGGCGGTCAAACTTCAACCAGCAGTATTGACGTCATTACGATGGCGGTCAACTGCGGCTGTAACAACGTCATTGCCTCGGCTGAACTGAAGACGATGCAACAACGCAAAGTCATGGCTATTGACCATTTGAAGAAACGGGCGCGCAATGACTATCCATTCCGCCTTGAATATCGTACACGATGGTTTGTTTTCTCTATGTGCTCTTCTTACCAAAATAAAAGATTGAAAAGACTAATGTAGGTCCGACAATGACATGTATTCGCACATGAACAATACCGTCTACAACACCCTCTTTGACGCCATTGTCAATACGTTTCTCATCCAAAATACAGACGGCATCTTCAATCCGACACGTAAAACCCCCCAATACGGCATGGTCGTGCATTCACACACAGACTACTTTGCCTCCATCCGCTTCCCTGCCATTGCTGAGCTCGCCCTGCGCGTCCAGAAGCTCGGCCATGCTTCTGTCCACTACGAAATCGCCCTCTTTGAAAAGGGAAAAGACGCCGTCTGTGCCGTTGGCGTCTTTGTCCAAGTCTTTGTCGACGCCCACACAAACCGGCCTGCCCCCAGTGGCATGCACCCGACTCTGCGAAGGAGTTTGCAGAGCATATATAACGTCTGTCCTGGCGATGATGTTGCTAGACTATAGCGAAAAAAAAGGCAAAAAGTCAAAAAGAAGGATGCGTCGGCCGGGAATCGAACCCGGGGCCTGCCGATGGCAACGGCAGATTTTACCACTAAACCACCGACGCTTCTTGAAAAAGAAGCCAGGGTTCGAGTTTATATAGGAATTCATTTTGATATTTTTTTAGAAATGCCGCAAGATGTCAGAGCAGTTCGTCCGGAAGCTTGCCAGAAGCAACAAGTCGAGCGCCTTTTTGGCCAAACGTCTCGAACGAAGATGGCACTCAAGAGAAGAATTCTGAACAAAATCGTCCCAAAAAAAAAAAAAGACAAGAGGCTTATTCACACGAGGTTCCGGGAGGGGAACAACTACTATTCGCGGCTCTGCCAGTCGCCTTTTTTTTACTTTTATTTCTTTTATTTCTTTTATTTCTTTTCTTTTTTTTTTCTTTTGGCTTTTCTTTTTGATTTGCCGGCTAGCTGTGTGGGAGACCTGGACTACAGCGTGAGCTGAGGGAAGTGCTTGGGGTGCTGAGTATGGATCTATTCGGGGGGAACATATAGACAGTTGTTTCGGGGAGGGTCCCTAGGGGCCCGATCCAGTCGTTTGGGCTTCGAGCCTCCAGTAGACTTAAAATATAATCAAATCAAATCAAATCAAAAAAGCCGCTGGTAGAATCGAACGACCAAGCATAATTACGCTCATTTTACTTCTCTTCTTATATCTTTTTTTTGGCTAAACTACTCAGCTGGGACGGAAGCTGCACACAGGTTTTACTTGGGAATGTTTTATTTCGTGGTGGAAAGCTCAGTTTGGGGCCTTGCAGGGGGATATTTCTGTCCGGTAGCCAGTCCGGCATCGTTTGAGCTTCGGGTTTTGTGTAGATCAAAGTCAAAGCCGCCGGTCATCGAAAAGCTGCCTTGGGAAGGTCCTTGAGACAGCAGTAGCCCCATCTGATGGTGGAGTGGTGAATATGTAAATGCGATTGCGTCATTGTTATGCGGAACACTATTATGTCACCAAATTGGAGAAAAGCTGCCTACTGTCACGGGCCGAGCTGCCAGCCGTGCCCGGCCCTCGTCGCGTGACCCTTGAGGTTACACACACAACCGTCCGTTTGCTTTCTCGTCACACCGTCCAATTTTGGACCAGGCCCACACGGCTTGTAATAACCACAATCTGTCCGTCTCTGTTCTCCTTCTCTCCTCATAGAAATCTCGTTCAGAGAACCAGGCTAATTGTGTTAATTAGACTTCTCGGCTCCGTGGACGTCACCGTCACACCTACCTACATATATATTATAAATTGTAAAAGCAGCCAGCCTGCCGTCGTTTCATGTTTAGAGTTTCTGAGATGACTGATACATATAACCTGGGCGATATTATGACAGGGCTTAGTACGCAAGTCTTGTATGAGCTGGAGCCTGACGTTATCTAACTGTGATGTGATGGTATGTATTAGTCAATGGAAATGCATTCATTACCCGATTGGGAAGCAAGTTTATTCTATATAGACAAGAAAGAAACATATGATTTTCTTCTACGTGGATATAATGCAAAAAAATATGCAAGGGCTGTGCTAGATGAAGCTCGAGCAGGCGTACATGTGCCCTGTATCTATAGATATTATGAGGCACTTGGAGCAACCCCCTGCAAAAAATTTTTATTGATTATATCTGACATGGATAATAACATAATAAATTTCACCCTAGAAGAAAAAAATTCTGAAAGTTCATAGTCACCTTCAATGTAGACGTTCCCTAGGCAGCCGCAAATTCCCCAACATCTTCAATATATAAAAGGAGATGGACTCCCCCATTTCATACATCTCATATTCATACACTTACTCCATTCTAAACTTTATTTACTCATTGCCAAGATGTGTACCGATATTACATTCATATGTAAAAATGTAGGCTGTCATGAAAATGTTGACACAGTATCATACAAATGTAGCCCGCCTTGTCGTACATGGCACAGCAATTTTGAAAGATCCGAAACTCTTTTCTGCACTTCATGCTTGAAAAACGTAGGTGCGAAAAAAAGAAAGAGAGACGATCGTCATCATGACGACCACTCTTCAAAACGGACAGGTGTTTACAGTGGTTAAAAAAGTTTTCTTTCACCTTTGGATCGCCTTTATTTTAAAGTCTTGAGTTTTGCACCCGCCTTTAAATCTTTTAAACCAATAAAAATGAACCGTTATTACACTGCATCTTCATACTACCGTAGCGGGACGTGATTTAAGCTGCAAGTAGCTTGCGGTGACTTTTGGTACTTAAATCCGCTTTTAGTCGCTTAAATCACATTCCAATTTCGAAGTGTCCACTTTCTCCAAGTTGTCTGAAACTCCAAGCTTACAAAAATCGTTCCAAGTACTTCAAAACATTTTTAAGCAACACGATAATTATAAGTGAACTGCTTCTGCTAAACTCGTAAAATCGTATACAAGAAAATCGCCCCAAGCGTTTTAAAACATTTTCAAGCAGCACGATATTTGCAAATAAATTGTTTGTGCTAAAGTTTAAGCCCTCGTAAAAGTCCAAGTAAAGCATATAGCTTTAAGTATTTTAAAGCATTTTTAATTAATAAAATTTATTGCCTATGGTGCTTCCTTGGTGATGGTAGCTTTAGACTGAGTTTACGCATACTTTAAGACAATTAAAAAGACTGAACGCCAAAAACCTTGCCCTCCGGCCTCCAATCTTGATGGGGCCTTCTTCTCCAATATATCCTCTCTTCCATTCAAGTGTTTTTTTGTTTTTTGTGATGCATAAATAAAGCATTTTTAAGTAACAAGATATTTACAAGTTATCAACCTTCATGGCTTTTTTGAAGCAAACCTTACTTTAGTAAACCTTGAAACCAAACACTTCTGACTCCCGTCGGCTGATGGGACTTGTCTCCTTCATAAGATCTACCCAGCTTTCGGCAGCGATTTCACTAGAGCACGCCATACTAGCTGTCCTCGCACTGCTACATAGCAACTCCAACTTCGAGGCTGATGATTTACCTTTTTTTCATTGAATAAAATCGATATCAAAATTTCGGGTGTCAGTGGTGCAAGTGTGACAGAGTCAACGAATCTCACTGATGTCCTAAACGAATCAGTACGTGAGCTAAGAGATGTTTATAACTATCTAAGTGAGGGAAAGAGCCGTACCTAAACGAATCAGTACGTGAGCTAAGAGAGATCTCGATGGAGAGGTAGAAGCTCAGGGGCTGGTTCATAAGGGGACGGCTCGTCAGGTGACTAGGACTGTGGGCCCTTACGCGGTCTGCCACGCTTGAGTGGCGGTGGCGCGGGCAAGGTCACGTGGGATGGCTTAGTCAGCCTTGGGGGACCGTGGCCCGTGACAGCAAGTCATGCATGAAAAAGTCGTAAAAGGCGCTGTGTCAACGGATATGGCTTTCTCAGCCCAAGGATATCTCTTTATGGTATTCGAAGTGGGATCTGAGCTATTCGGTAATAGGCCCCTTAAAAACTTACAAAGGTCTATCTTACATAGCCTCTTTGCTATGCGGACTGAACATGGTAACTCCATGGCTTGCTATGAAAAGTACCACCCGGTGCAGACGCTGCCTCGATTAGTTTAGACAATGAAGTAAACTGTTAACTGATCTCGCCGTCTTGTCCTGAGAATTTCAAAGAGAACTTGATTACAATGCTTGGTGGCGTGGTTTCCCCCCGTGGCTAAAAAGCCATAGCTGCTCTATGTTTATGTACGACAAAAGCTATCTACTGCTATACATATGGCCGGGAACAGTTTGTTCTTTCTTTCGCGATGCTATCAGGCATTTATGAATTATGACTTAGGTGGATTATTTGTTGGGCCGGACTCTTTCAGTAGTGGTTCTATGTAGCTGATTGGTTAGATTAATGGATGTCTGAGATTTTAGTGAGGCTTTGGTGATGAATGGTCTCACTTGGGTGGGGATTGATTTGATTCTTTGTTGTTTTTAAGTTGTGTTCGCCCGTTTTCAAACTTCGGAAAATTCCTCCTAATTGAATCGGATTGATGTGCATTCCATGGAAGATCAGAACAAGGAAGTTGATCTTCCTCGCCTTGATACTAATCATAGGTGCAACAGCTATTGGCATTGGGAAGTATCAGCATCTATTCACTACCGACATCTCCAGTTTAAGGCAGCTAAGCTCGATTCTTTTTATCAAATATTAGGACTAACAGTCTAGATATGTCCGCTGATAATTCTTTGAAAGAGGCAATCACTTCGTATTCAATGCACCAGTCTCAACTGGATAATTCGAATAGGTCAGTTCTATCTAATTCCACAGCAATACGTTCTCCCGAAGCATCTCTACATTGCCAATACTGGTAAAAGCAAGAACAGCTTGTGTCGGTGACTTGGCAAATATACTTGGCCTTTCTGGTGCTGTATTACTAGTTGGCACAGGTGAGTACGAAGGGCATCGATGCTTATGGATACACAAAATATTACTGGTAGGTGGGAAGTCAATGGTATTGGGGCACTAGAGTTGTAAATTAAATAAAAAGTTAAAATCAATTCGAATCACAATTTCCAATTCATTCAAATCATGCTTATACTAGTATTCCAAGCACCTACCAGTGCTCTAAGCACCCTAAGTGCATCATAAGCACCTTAGGTACCTAGGTATGTATGTGCAAATACAAGCCAACAAATTGCGAAGGTGCTTACGTAATACTTTTCAAGTTACTTGTACACCTGCGGCCTGCCAGTCAACACAGCGCGTCGAATTTGTTTTGACGCTTAATTTTTTTAAGTTGCCTACAGCTTAAGTTACGTCCCGCTATGGGACAAATCAATCACAGAGCGCTTCTTTCGCATCTAGCCTGCTGTGGCATCCCTGTGGCCCATATCACCTAACTAGACCCATGTTCAAAGATGTTGTGTTAACAAGCTTGATGGCGGTACCCGGCGCTGTGTAACCGTTGCTGAGGGCTTTGCCGAAGCTTGACCGGAAGCTTGTTGTCAATCTTGGCATGCTGCTTGCTCAGAAAAGCTACAGGTAACCTCAACCGGAAACTATCAGAGCCATTTCATACTACAGTATTGCTTTACTGGAACTCTACATTAATCCTGGTTGTTCTGACAATAGTGAACAAGCTGTTGGAAGTCAACTCATCTCGTTCATAATATATGTTTTGGCAGCTCTGTAGAAGACTTAGTCTGCTGGCCATAGTTCTTCAGTTTTTTTATTAGCAGCGGACTGGCTAGTATGTTCACCTCAAATGGGCAACTATGCCCCTTTGATCAGCGAATTGACCATTTAGCAGATCCCATGCATCTAGTGAAACTGCCTTTATATCTCGTAAAACAATGAATTTCTACATATTGAAAAGCCCTTGCCGAGTCTACTGAATATCTGCCGGCAGGGGGCAGCCCCGGGTGGCTCAGTATTTAATCTTGCTATTTTATTACTCGTATCCCTGCCGCCTCCCCAGGTTTTCCGACCTTGGGGAGGATCTCTCTACAGATACGTTCTGTATCGCCGAAAGAGACCTCAGATGACTTCGGTCACGCCCGCTGGCTTCGACCCCAGCGGCGAGTGCCATTTCCCTTACGTGGCCTATACCTAATATAATTATAATGATAATGTATTACAATTTGACTTTACTATTGCTACATACCTAGTGCCTAGCACTGAGGTACCCCCAATACTCGCGGGGCTGCAAGGAGAGCGTTACTGGCGGCAAGACCAAGGAGGAGGCTGCGGAGGCATACAAGAGCTGGTTGTCTACAGTAAGCCCGAGCGACATTCGGGCTCACACGGATGGCTCATGCATCCCGCACGACGGACAGCCGCGCGTTGGATATGGCTTTCGATCGCAAAGGATAGGAGGGAGATTGGCAGCAGAAGCAGGCGGCTCGGCGATCTTAACACTGTCATGGACGCGGAGGGGATTGGTGCCCTTCGAGGCCTGGAGGCAGCGGTCAGACTGGTCAGCCCTGGGGGGAAGATTTGGCTCTGCACCGATTCAACGGCAGCAATCTACGGTATACGAGGAACGGCTCCTAAGACATCGCAGCACGTCTTCTGGCGGATTCAGCAGCTCATGAAGACGCTCAATGTCGAGTGTAAGTGGTGCCCGGGGCACCAAGGCATCGCAGGCAGCGAGAGAGCGGACAAGCTAGCAAAAGAGGGCGCAACCAGCGGACAAATCGACAGGATGGCACAGCAGCCTAGCGTGAGTGGTCTGAACTCTGTTCTGAAGGCCAGATATCTATCCTTCTGCTCGGACCGATGGCAAGCGATGCATCGAAAAGCCTCGCTACGTTACAGGAGATGGGTACTGGCATATACACCGGCCAAAGCTCCCTCGGAGCTAGCTCTGCCAAGGCCTGTGCTGCACACCCTGCTGAGCATGCGTACGGGACATGGTGATTTCACAACGTACCACGAGCGATTCCATCCGGACGCCGACTTCGAGGCGCTGTGCCCATGCGGCGACAGAAAGACGCCTCTGCACATCGTGCACTGCGTCCAGACAAGACGCCGGTGGACAACGGAAGTGAGACGGAACGGAGGCGCCTTCGTGCCCTCGAATCCTGCGCGGCGGTTTGAGCTCCTACAGGACTGGTCACAGCAAGCCAGACAAGTTTCTGCGCTTTCACACCACATTCACCTCCCACGCATAAGCTTGGATGGACTAGAGGCGGAACTCAGAGGGTGCTCAGCCATTGCTAAGGGCTGAGTATCCCGCTTATGGTTTTTTACAATATGGTATATGGGGTAGCTTATTGTGGGTGCGGGACCTTATACGGATATAACCTGGGCGATATTATGACAGGGCTTAGTACGCAAGTCGCTGGAGCCTGACGTTATCTAGCAGTGATGTGATGGTATGTATTAGTCAATGGAAATGCATTCATTACCCGATTGTGAAGCAAGTTTATTCTATATAGACAAGAAAAAAACATATGATTTTCTTTTGCGTGGATATAATGCAAAGAAAAAATGCAAGGGCTGTGCTAGATGAAGCTCTAGCAGGCATATATGTGCCCTGCATCTATAGATATTACGAGGCACTTGAAGCAATCCCCTGCAAAAAATTTTTATTGATTATATCTGACATGGATAATAACATAATAAATTTCACCCTAGAAGAAAAAAATTCTGAAAGTTCATAGTCACCTTCAATGTAGACGTTCCCTAGGCAGCCGCAAATTCCCCAACATCTTCAATATATAAAAGGAGATGGACTCCCCCATTTCATACATCTCATATTCATACACTTACTCCATTCTAAACTTTATTTACTCATTATCAAGATGTGTACCAATACTTCAATCATGTGTGCAGCTGAAGGCTGTTATATAGACGTTAAAAAAAAAACATCTAGCTGTAAGAAGGCTTGTACTAAAATGGGCTACGAAATTAAAAAATCCCGAACTCTTTTCTGCACTTCATGCTCGAGAAAATTAGCGGAACAAAAGAAATAGAGATGATCGTGATGACCACTCTTAGAAACGGACAGGCGTTCACCGTGGTTAAAAAGGCCTTCTTTCACTAGATACTTTTGCACGGTTCAGACTTGGATCTTACTATTAGCTTTCTCTAATAAACTGTATTATAATTTGACTTTACTATTGCTACATACCTACCCAAGGTATCTACCTACCTACCTAAACCATGTAAACTTTTATTGTCCTTCGGTCATCTCTATTCCATCTCTATTCCATGTAGTGCTAGCCATGTACTAAAATACGGCACTATGGCCTCTCATACAATGTAATATAAGTAGAGTTATTGTGTAATACAGCCTAACATCATCATCATCATTTTATTTCTCTCTACCAGTCTTTTCTATAGGGTTACGGTCTTGGTTGACATACCTTGCGCGATTTTGATTGCTCTGGATTGGTGCGTCTCTATCTCCAGAACTATCAGCTTTAAAGAACATATCACTACGAAACACTTGAATGGACGAGAGGTCCCATTGCGATTGGAGGTAGGAGGGCAAGGTTTTTGGCTTTGTTCTTTTTAATTGTCATAAATCATGTGTATAATGTCACGGGCCGAGGCACCGCGTGACCATTGAGGCTACACACACAGCTATCCGTTTGCTTTCTCGTCACATCGTCCAATATTCTCGAAACAATTTTGGACCAGGCCCACACGACTTGTTCTGTCCGTCTCTGTTCTCTTTCTCTCCTCATAGAAATCTCGTTCAGAGAACTAGACTAGTTGTGTTTATTGGGTGTGTGCTCTTTCTTATTTATGCATACATAAACAATATATTACGTTTAGAGAACTAGATTAATTGTGTTTATTAGTCCTCTCAGCTTCAGTAGACGTTCCGTCACATATAACGTAGTTTAAAGCTGCCATCATCTGGGAAGAATTGCAGGTGAAAGAAATGTATCTATTGAGAGCAGGCAGGGTGACATGCCCCCCCTTCTGTGCCCCAGATCCCACATGAACCACACCGCAAAGCAAAACATCAACCAAACCAACTAGACCAATCAAGCATAAAGAAAGCGTGAAGCGGAAATGGTATGTAGGAAAAAGCAGTAATGGGCCATGCTTAGAATACGGGATAATGGTCATGATCGTAGCGTAGGCCGAAAACTCTAAGCCGTCGATGTCTAGTGGCGAAAGTACGAACAAACAATCAATGTCAAAAGTACCTATGGAAAATAACGTAAAACTATTATGTTTAAAAAGATGGCCTGTTGGCTCGGAACATGACAAAGAAAGGAGATCGGGATAAGAAAAAATCAATATATTTTGAGGAACATCTAATTTATTAAGGGCAATATTCTGCCACCATCAAAACTATTTCGCATCTGGCTCAGCATAACTTAATGTGATCTGTACATCCCCCCTAATAATGTCCTTCATTTCCCTTCTTATGTAGACGGAACGGTGAGCGCCACCTGTCCCAACTGCACAAAGCTGGTAGCAATACCCACCTACTCCACGATGGACAGAAGGGCGGGGACAGCTATCCCTCACTCGCTATCCAAGAAAAAGGGGTAAGGCCTAACTGTTTTTTTGCCCACCATTGCTCCTCCTGCCATTGCCTTTAGTTTATGTCATTTTTTCTCAGTTGTGCGCATCTTTCACAATAGGTATCGGAAGAGTGGCTAGTACTCGTAATCACTGCCCTGCACTGCGGATTGCCACAATCGTCCATGGAATAACCAACCTGGACTGGACAGAATGAATTCTTGCAGTAAACGAACGCTTCTCTGCACATTTTACTATATTTTTATGGATGCAATTGCTATGAACAAGAAAAGATTTTTCAATGAAGGGGGGTGCAAAGGCTCCTTTTATACCTGTTTTCCTCATTACAAAGAACGCCGCCAATAAAACTTGGAAGGAAGGTAACTTCTTTATTATCTCCATCTTATGTCTGCTCCACATATGGCCTGATACGAGATAGCTTGGACGTTTACTGATGGTAGCATTTCTCATTTCCAAAAAAAGACAGCCACTAGACTTGCAGACCGTTATATACATCTCATCTGGCGGATGAATGGATTTGGGAAGCTTCGCCATATCCCTGTTCCGTCTTACACGGAGATAACTAATAAAAAGATGGGAAGGTTTTCATGGGGGCCGAGAGATTGCTAAAGTCGGCCGGAGATGGTGTCAGGTGCGTAATACCAAGGGTACCCACTTCCAAGATCTTTTTAGCTTTTCTTTCAAGAATTTTTCGTTTTTGGAGGTATTCTCTTTGCATAATCTATGTAGTCAAGTCATGGAATTCATCACCGTTTCTGAGATGCTTAATCAAGCCACTTCTCGTTCGAATAGCCATTGTTGCTTTATTTATTGGCTCGTAACAATATTCGCATGACAGGCGTTAAGGGCACTGCTTCACTAGCCATTCAAAAGCTAGTCCGCGATAAACATACCTGACGCGCGGTGTATCACAATGGCTCGGAGTAGCTCTGTTGCTGGTGTGTATAGAAAACTTCGGAAGCGATATCGCCAGTGGCTAAAAAGGCGAAATCTCGCCAGCGGAGGTGGCGCATCAGACGTTGACGGTAATTAATGCGGACCTGGTGGAGGGAGAGGAAAGGTGGGCATTAACCTCGCCTCTATGTGATGAAGAGGATTTTATCAAATACACCACAGTTTTTTAAGATGAAAGACTCAGGAAGCTGTAAACGCTACTGATCCTAATGGTGCCTATAGCTATGCTGCTTCTACACAGAGGTCTCGCCAAGACATGCCTGCTTCTAATACTAGAGCTACAAGGAATTAGTCTCGTCACATTAAGCTTGGGTGTACTGCCGTATTACAGCATACTCGGCGCTCTAGTAGACATCCTTTGTCCTAACCCGAAACAAACAGTCCCTATAGAAAGGCTCATTGCCCGTTCTTTGGGTGCCCCTGTACAGCCATCTCTTCTAGAGCAGACACGAGAAGCTTCTTTGCGCCTTCAAAAGTATAATTCGTTTATACGCCTAGCTCCAATCTTGACCCAGGCCCTCCCTTTGCTTTTCCATATTCCCATCCAAGCATGTCAGATACAGAAAACCTAGGGAATCATGCCTCTTTTACTCGTAATGAGACGTCAAAAACTCTACCTCTCGTAGTCATGGACATCAAGGCTCCAGCACAGGCAATCCCACCTTTGCCAATATATCTTCTCTTCCTTATGAAGCTCTAGAGAGACCTTCTAGGACTATACTACTTGAGGGATGCCACGTCTGCTATTCGAGAGATGATGATATCCGATGGACACTTGGTTTGGTCCATTTTTGTAGTCGAGACAAAAGAAGGAGTTCATTTAGGATACGATTAAAAAGCTAGGCATTCGACCAAGAGGGTCATAGAAGAACAGCATGATCGGCAGCAAGTCAAGTCAAGTCGAACTTTAAAAAGGTCGAGTGTATTATCAAACGACCACATGCTCAGGCTTAAAACATGAGGCAGCTAGCGTAAGGGATGGCCGTCCCTCTAAACAAAGAGTCGGAAGAAGCCAGGCTCTTAGATAAATAGTCTTGTAAGCTAAAAACCATTGGCTAGGCTGAAAGATGAACTATCCAAACACGATTGCTTTCGTCTACTATTAGCCCATCAGACAAATCAAGACCGCCTATCTGGCCTTTAAAAATAATATTCCTCCTGTACTCAGTTTAACGATATCTTTAGAAGTTTCTGCCTTTGGCGAAGATATGATAGCAACGTCCGAGCATCAAAGTAGCTCTTAGGCATAGTATTACTGCTTCTTACCATGGTTATTTTCATCCACTGCAATGTAAAAGGGGCGAAATGGCCCCTTTATCGATTCTATTTTACAATTTCAAGAATCCATCATGCTTGTCGTGACGAATTTTGTCTGTCCAGACTGCAAAGAGATAAGGGGGAGTAAAAAGAGGCGTTGTGGGGGTAATTCTTCCCCTAAAAAGGATATCACCGAAACCGTAAACTACAAACGTTGTGCTCAGTGCCAAAAGAAGTGGGATCTGTTAAAGAGACAGCCCGCACCTTGACGCGCGATGAGACAAAAAAAGGACATGGGATGGGCGTACTACACCTACATGGAGGAGTTATTGTTGGTGCTCTGAATAATTAATAAAGTGGTGAATTTAGAGCAATGAATGTATTCAATATTTAATAGATACCCCCTCGCTTTCCCGAGAACAGCACTACAGGGACCGGTTCTTTGGCGATAGCGTTCCAGCATTATCGTCTACTCTTCCAGATCTTCTGTCCATGCAATGGCGTAAGAGCAACTGTTGCAAGACTCTTCGCGGTGAGCGAGGCGACACCTCAAGAGAAGGAAAATGAAAAAAGTCTTATGGCGACTTTGGCTCCACATGAGCCTTCATGGGGAAAAGCCCCCATTTCTGGAACATTGCAAAGTCCTCGTCCCAGCCAGAACATGCTGTCGTCAGCATCTTCTCGCCAGTAAAGACAGCGTTGGCCCCCGCCAAGAAGCAGAGAGCCTGCTGCTCCTCTGTCATCTCCACACGGCCCGCTGCTATACGGACAATGGTTTTGGGCATCACCATGCGTGCCGTTGCAATCGTCCGCAGCACGGCATCGAAGGAGATGCGCGGGGCCGAGTACATGGGCGTTCCCTTGATGGGGACAAGTGTATTGACGGGGAAGCTTTCTGGATGGGCAGGAAGAGTAGCCACCGTGTGTAACAGGCCAACATGGTCCTCTGGACGCTCGCCAAGACCAAGAATACCACCCGTACAGACCTTGATGCCAGCAGTACGCACATGGTCAATGGTGGCCAGACGCTCATCATATGTCCGCGTAGAAATGACGCTAGGGTAATGCTCACGACTCGTGTCAACATTGTGGTTGTATGCCGTTAAGCCAGCGTCCCGAAGCTCAGCTGCCTGATCAGCATCGAGCATCCCCAGCGTGACACAGCTCTCGAGACCAAGAGCATGGACACCCTCCACCATTTGACGGATGCGTCCCAGTCCTGAGCGGCGGCCACGCATGTCACGCCACGCCGCACCCATGCAAAACCGCGTCGATCCACGGTCACGGGCCACTCGTGCAGCCGCCAGGACCTCGTCGACGGACGACAGCTTTGTGGCTTTGACGCCCGTTTGGTACCGCGTGGACTGGGCACAGTACGAGCAATCTTCGGTGCACCCACCCGTCTTGATGTTCATCAGAGTGCACATCTGGACGGCCCCAGAGTCGTGGAAGCGACGGTGGACGGTTCCAGCCGCATGGGCCAGCTCCAGCAACGGAGTTTCATAGATGCTGCGAATTTCTTCGCGCGTCCAGTTTGTGCGTGGTGCTGTGGCCTCTAGAGCTGTCGACAGCGTCGACATGAGCCGACGGCGATGCAGCCGCTGGGCGTATCCCAGTCGTGAAAGCATTAAAGACGTCAAGGAAGAGGAAAGGATTTTTCCAAGTCGAAAGACCCCACTTTGAATGGACATGATGTGGAATATTTCACGCATTTCATCAACTTCTTTTAATTAAAACTATGCTCTCTTTGCCTTTCCTGGTGGCATGGCTTGCAGCGTGAATCCACGCAGACTTTTGGGTAGAAAACAGCCTACTTGGGCCTGATATTCGGCGTAGTCTGCATACTTTCCACTGCTAATCTTTTCCGTCAGCCACGTTGACCCCTGGAATAAGAGGGCGAGCACAATCGACCCCCCAGCGGCCCAGTTATATGAGACACCCGTGGCAGCAGCAGACCACTGGTAAACAACAAGCCAAATCAACTGCTCAGCTATAAAATTAGGATGTCTTGAGAACGACCACAGCCCTGTCGTAACAAACCCGCAGTCGAGCTGGTCCTGTGTGAATCCAGCCGGGACGCGTGCTGTTTTGAGATACTGTTCTTTGGCTGTCTGGAAACCCCATTGCTGCTGATCAGCAAGCCATTCCACAGCAATAAGACTGAGAATTGTGCCAATGTAGACATAATCTGCGGCCACCAGACTGTCCTCCATCCGCCCCGTTAACATGATGATATATGCGGGCACGGACATGGCATATAAAAGAAGAGATTGGAAGAACGAGATGAATACAAAGTTAAAGACATGGAATAGCCAGGAGGGAATAGAAGACCTCACAATGGACCACCGATAGTCTTCAGAGCCAACGCGGTAACCGCCTTTCCGGGCATAATTAAAAGTCAGACGGGCCGACCAAACCACGCTACAAATAAAAAGAGCATCAATGCGGCTTGTGGAAAGCCCAGCAAGACGTCCATAAAGAGCAAAATGGGCAATGTACAGTGTTGGCAAGACGCTCCACACACGGTCTACCTGGGAATAGTTCCCATTGGCCTCTGACAATATAAAGAACACAAAAGCTAGCAGCAGGGAAACGAAAAGACCAGAGAGCAGTGGGTTGGTAGTAGCATATGCTTCCAGCAGCGACGCAGCGCTGTAAGAATGCACACTATAGGAATGCACTGTGCTGTGCCCCATGCGGGACGCTGTCTCCCATAGCGCTTCTAGGTAGGGCTCTACAGCAGCCCTGTAGCTGGAGCAGTCTTCCAGGGACCACACATGAGGAAGGGGCAGCTGGTACACGTTCATCGCGTTCTAGGAAAGCTTTGGGAAGGTCCTCTTCCGCACTCCACTTTTACGTCACGCTGACGTAATGGCGTTTACGATAGTTTCTGTTCGTGAAAAAGCATTAAATCAAAAAAAAGTCACGAGTATCGCATCGGGAGGGCTCAATAAGAAGAAAAAGACGCGTATTGACGTGCCTCTTATAAAAAAATGCCTCGGATTCTCTGTGTAGCGGAAAAGCCGTCGATTGCCAAAGCCGTGGCGGGACATTTGTCTGGCGGCCCCTTTCAGACCGTATGTCTTTTCCATGTCCCCTGTCTCGTCAACGGCTAATCCTAGCGACATACGGACTCAAAGTACATAAAAAACTACTCCTTTTCCTATAATTTCGGTGGACGATGGGGCGCCTGCGATGTTGTCATGACCAGTGTGTTAGGTCACATGACAAACCTCGAGTTTACTGATACATACAGTGACTGGCATGATCCGCCTCCACTGGCACTGCTTGATGCCCCTGTTCATGTAGTCACTACTGGTGATAAAACTAAAATTGCGGCTAATATCGGAAGAGAGGCCCGGTTTGCACAGGCCCTATTCATATGGACAGATTGTGACTTGGAGGGGGAACATATTGGCAGTGAGATTAGGGCGGTTGCACAAAAGGCAAAGCCAAACATTCCCGTCTTACGAGCAAGGTTCAGCAACATTGAGAGGGCGTATGGGTTTTATTTTCCCCCAAAAATTAGCTAATGGTAGACATATCCTGCATGCTGCACAGCATCTCGTTTCTCTTGATGAACGACAGGTGAATGCCGTCTTGGCTCGAATGGAACTTGACCTGCGAATAGGCTATGCATTTACCCGCTTCATCACAAACAATCTCCGTATATTTATCAGAGATACCACAGATCGTATATTTAGCTATGGTATGTTGTTCTCACCATTGCAATTTATCTTACCATAGGATCTTGCCAATTTCCCACGCTAGGATTTGTTGTAGATAATTATTTTCGCGTAAAAAATTTCAAGTCCGAACCGTTTTGGAGTATCAATGTGAAGCACACCAAAAGGAACCCCAAAACGAATAAAGAAGACACGGCTGCTTTCCATTGGGCCCGCGTTCGTCTTTTTGAACGGGCCATCGTAGCCATCCTCTACGAAAGGTGTTTGGCAGCACGGATTTCCAAGGTGACCAAGGTGGAAGAAAAGCCTACCCAAAAATGGCGTCCTCTACCTCTTACCACAGTTACAATGCAAAGCATGGCCACTCGGTTTCTGCGGATGACGAGCAAACGCGCCATGATTGCAGCGGAGAGTCTCTACAACAAGGGATTTATTAGCTATCCCCGTACGGAAACAGACAAGTTTGATAAAGGTATGAATTTACGGGGCCTCATTCAGACGCAAACACAAGACCAGCGGGTCTGGGGCGGCTATGCGCGATCACTTCTCGAAGAAAATAAATTTGTATGGCCACGAGAAGGCAAACATGATGATAAAGCACATCCGCCTATTCACCCAGTAACTTACGCAGGTTCGGCAGTCTTGAACCGCGACGAAAAGTCGCTCTACGAGCTCATTGTCCGTCAATTTTTAGCATGTTGCTCTGACAATGGAAAAGGAATGGCTACGAATATAGAAATTTTGTATGGAGAGGAGACGTTCAAAGCGCATGGCGTGCGTGTGCTGGAGAGAAACTACCTTGACATATATCCGTACGATCGGTGGGAAGATTCGGCGCAGCTGCCATCATTTGTTGTAGGGGAGCAATTTATCCCCACAGAAGCCATTATGACAGAAGGCGAGACAAGTCCTCCAGAGTACCTCACAGAAGCAGATTTAATTGCGTTGATGGATGCCAATGGCATTGGAACGGACGCCACCATGGCCGAGCATATTCAAAAAATCCAAGACAGGGAGTACGTGAATACAGTAGAGCATGGAGGTGGATCCTCGGATATCGGTGACGACGTAAGTGGGCGGGGCGGCCATCAAGGACCCACTCGTGGTGGACGTGGAGGCCGTGGAGGCCGTGGTGGGCGTGGTGGTGGACGTACTGGGCAGCGTATTTTTATCCCCACAAATCTTGGTATGGCCCTCATACAGGGCTTTGATCGGATGAATTTTGAGGAGAGTCTGGGCAAACCAAGACTTCGAAAAGAGATGGAACTGAAAATGAGGGCCATTTGCGAAGGCAGAACCACAAAAGAGGAGGTTCTTCGGGAAAGCCTCGCCCAATACAAACAGGTTTACCGCCGGTCAAGTGCCCAGCTTGACGTTCTCCAGGATGTGCGCACAGTTTTTTTAATTTTTCTGGTCCCTTACTAATATTTAGGCTTGTCGTGAATTTATTCTTTCTTCGTGACATGATATTCCTTGGCATTAAGACCAATCTGGTTAGATGATCGCCGTAGGGTACCTTGTTTTCACCCAACTAAGCTTTTGAAAATTTTTGAATTTTTTTTCTTGTTAACAAAGTGGAAAAAGTGTGGTTCCTTTTGAACTCGAATGTAGGTACACATACTGTTTTATTGACCGCCATACATTTCTCACCTTGACATTTTTAACACACGGGTTTTTTTATGGGAAAATTAAAATTTGTTGTAAAGCAATGAAATCTGCATTTAAAATGATGCATATTTTATCCCTGAAGATGAAGATTTTGTACCTTCTTTGTAGTTATAGTCATTTTGACCGAGCTGGTGTACTTTCTATACTACTTCTACTTTATATCCGGTAGTGGAGAAACGCACAAGCTTGCTATTTTTCTCCTCACCATAGCTCATGGAAGCTCGACAAAAAAATAGCACAACATTACTGGACTTTTCAGGGCCTTTTAGTGCATTCAGTGCATTTTTAACCTTCTATAATCCATGGAATTTTTTTGTCCTTGTGGTGGATTTTTCTGCGTTTCGGGTATCCTGAATGGCCCAAAGACAAGCTAAAGGTCCTGTGGGCTCATTAGTCTGGAGTATAATATTATCCTCCCCTTCCTCCCACTCCTTTCCTCTCTTCTTTTTTTTTCTCACCGTAAAAATGACATCAAACCCTGATATCAGAAAGATGACCGATTCCCTTGTGGGTCGTGAAGCTAACAACCTCGGCGGTGATTACGGGTCGCCATCTCCCTATGAAGAGCCTCAGCCTAGCTGGGAGCCCCCTTCCTATGGAGAACCAACTTCAGAGAAGCCCTCTGAGTATGTCCCTCCGGCTACGTATGCTCCGGCTACCTATGCTCCGGCTACGTATGCTCCGGCTACCTATGCTCCAGCTACCTATGCCCCTGCTACCTATGCCCCTGCTACGTACGGTAAGGCTACGACGAAGGCTCCGCCTCACTCTACTTCTACCACGAGCAAGATCCCTCACTCTACTCCTACCACGAGCAAGATCCCTCCTGCCACCAGCGAGACTCCCGCTCCTACCCCAACGTCGATGACGCCTACGAAGCCTCCTGTTGTCATTACGACATACACGACCAAGGAAGGTAGTGTCTACCCTGTGACTAGGTATGAAGTGCACTCATCATTATTTTTATGCTAACAAAAAAAGCTACGTTACGGAGCATGAGACACCTTCTGTCGTCGTTGTCACTTCTTGCCCCGAGGTCACCAAGACCACGGAAGTGAGCGGTGTCCCAATGACGTACGTGATGACGGAGACCCATGTGTACAACTCCACGGTCCCCGGCGTTGTCGCTCCTACTGCTCCCATTGCGGAGGTTGTCCCTACGGGGGCTGCCCCTGTACCTTCAGAGGCACCTGCTCCCTCTGGTGTACCTGCACCTTCGGAGGCACCTGCTCCCTCTGGGGCGCCTGCTACCCCTGTGGGTGCCCCCTCGGTGGCCAGCGCGGCTACCACCTTTGCATCCTCGGTGGCTTCTTCTGTGGCCTCGGAGGTGCCTGCTTCCAGCGTTCAGCCCATGGTGCCATTCAGTGGTGCCACTGTTGCTGGCCCTGAGGTTATGACGGCAGTCTCTATTGCTGCCGTCATTGCCTGTCTCGCCCGCCTCTTCTAAGAGATGGGCGAGGCCCCTTTTCATCCTGGGGTTTTTCCGGCCTAGCCGTTTTTCTCAGGATGCCGCTCGCTACTCTTGTTTTACAGACACTCGTTTTGGTCTTGCTTCTTCCGGCTTCGGCCGGACCAAAGCAGATCCCCCCCCTTATTTGTTAAAGCTTTAGCCCAAGTTTTGTTCAAGTTGCCCAAGCCCCGAGTTTTGTTACGCCCGCGAGTTTTGTTGAAAGAGTCTACAAAAACCGAAAATCCAAAAAAAAGACCAAAACACAAAAACAAAAAAAAAGGACAAAAACTCAAAAACAAAAAAAAACGGAACCGAAAACAAAAACCAAAAAAAAATTCTTTTACTTTCTTGTATGTGTTGTTTTATTTTGTCCAGTTTTGTATACGTTCGTATGTTTGTATGTTTGCATGCTCGCACGTTCGCATGTATGCACGCGTTTGAAACCCTTAATCGTAATTTTGCTATTTTTTTGTCTTTTTTTATTTATTCTTTTTCTTTTAGTTTCTAAAATTGGTTACAAGGGAGATGGTATTTGATTTTGGGTCATTTTTGACGAGGTGATTCTACCAAGATGGGTGCCATCCTCCAAGTTCATCTGACTTTTTCTTGGAGGTTTTTGTGGTGGAAAACCGACTTGTTTTTATAGGGTGGATTGTAGCTTTTTTTTTAATAAATGGTGGTTTATTAAAACATAATTCAATGGTGAATACACAGTGGAATGGCTTTTTTTTGGCTTTGGCGAAAGAAAATTCCAAAAGACGCTCATGATAATTAGGTAGGTAGGTATACTACGTAAAAGAAGCAAAAAAATGTCGAGGTATCCAAGAAAATGTATATGAGAAAGAAAAAAAAAAAAAAATCATACAAGAGAAAAAAATGCATAGGGTGCTAAAAAACTTGGGCGGCACGAATACTGACGGCAAGGCCAATAACGATGCCGGCGGCGAGTCATAGGACACGCACACCACACAAATCAAGGCCTCGAGGTTCTACAATAACATGGCTATCCATCAATTGACGAGCCCATTGGCCGACAAAGAGGGCGTCCGATGAACTCCAAGCATCCAATCCCATTCGTGCCACGTCGTCGCTCGTTATACGCAGTGCAGGCCCTTCTTGGGTTCGTATGCTGGCGGCATCGCCACCATGTCGGCGACGGAGAAGCAGAGACGCCATTTCATCATCAATGGCAGGACTGGCAATGTCAGCCACATAGCCAGAGGGCATTGCGTTGTGAGCCACAGAGTCAGAGAGAACGTCCACCATTTGTCGTGTTAGGCGATGGAAATACGCCGTACAGGCGTCCTGAGTATTGGGATAATGCCGTTCGAGGTCTAGTATACTCTCGTCAAGAGCCTCTTCGGCCAGCTCTTCAGACGACTGTGAGCACCATTGCAGGCTGTAATGCACAAAAGCTGCCCATGAGAGTGGCTCCACAGCCGAAAAGGAGTCCTCTGAGCTGCCCAGCATGGACGACATGGACGTATAGCGTCTTACATCGCGGTGCGTCGCCAAAAGAGGCCCATTTCCTGAAACAGTCACGGTTGCTAGAGCCGACGACTGATTTGATAATGTAATTAAGATGTCCCAGAGATTTCCCTTGTCGGCGAGAAGACGGTCTGTTGTGCATGCAATCCATCCTGGCATCTCACTGTCGTCTTTCCGTCGAGACGCATCGTCCATCAGCCAGGCCATATCCGAAACACCAACGGTGTACAGTGCCCGAGTTGCCTGTGGCATGGCCTGGGGGACAGCTGGGAGACTCGTCAGCGTGACGAGATTGTGCACAAGCTCGCTGGCAAGCCGCACAGGGGCTGTGGCCACAATAAGAATGCGTTTCCGCAAGAGGACGGCACGGTACACGGCAAAGACGAGAGGCCCTAGCACTTGCAACAGGACTGGCAGCTGGCGCTCTGGATGGTAGAGGGAGACATTGGAGGCCGTAGCGTCGTCTCTAGAGATGCTGCGCGTGTGCCGCATGGGGATGGTCGTCAAAGGAAGAGGCGTAATGGGTGAGACGTCCACCAGCTGTGTATTGGCCGTATACGTGTGCCAGTACTTTTCTAGCACCCCCGTTTTGTCCCCATCGGCCGACAGGGTGCCAGCCATGTCAAAGAGGCACTCAGCATGGTCCCACGGCCCTGTTTTCGCGACGCATTGGTCGGGCCGGACGAGAATGCCAACGGCAATCATGCGGGCATTCCGGGCCGCCTCCTCGTCCGTCGACCGGTTCACAAAGGCCGACAGCCCCAGATAACGTCCCCCAGCACTTGCACGGCCGTTTTCATGCGTGAAATAGACGAGATCTTGCGAGACGGCGTGCAGACCTGACGGAAGGCTTTTGAACTCTACCGCGTCGTCCAGCTGCAGCCCATCCATAGAACGCTGCCACACTATTGTGTAGCCCTTCTTGACCTCGAACTCGATGAGAAACAGGGCCGAAATGGGGGGTGCCATAGCCATTTTGCTCCAATTTCAAGTTGTCGTCGTCAACGGCCGCAACATGTGGGATGACTAACAATTGCGATCACAGTATCACGTGATAATAATCGTGACCGTTATCGGCCGGTCTAATCTATCGCCATTGTGCTGAAGCCACGTGACGACCTTCACTTTCTTGAGCGCAAACTTCACCTCAGCCACATATCCGTCGTGCTTGGCGAGCTCGAAAGACAATCGGCCCTCCGCCCCATGGATATTATCCCGACTATTCTTTCCGCCACTGGCTGGTTTTCTGTGTACTTGACCGTCCTTATAGCCTCTTTTTACATGCTTTCTCTGGTGAGCGAACGGTGTGGGTTTGTGGCCCGTTCGACAGTGGCCCTGGTGTCTCTTTTGGTCGTGGCCGCCTATGGTGTTGTGGCATCGGCTGTTCTCCGGATCTCCGGCGGTGACCGCTGGCAGTACGCTCAATGGGCCACGGGACGGGTCTATAAGTACATGATGTACTATTTGGCGGGCATTCGTTTTGTCGTGGAGGACCCCAAGCGTATTCTCGACACGACACGGCCAGCGGTCTTTGTGGGCAACCATCAATCGGCCATGGACGTCTTGATGCTAGGCACCATGTTCCCCAAGTACTGCAGTGTCACGGCAAAGAGCCAATTGCGCAGCTATCCTTTCCTTGGCCAGTTCATGAGTCTCAGCGGCGCCATCTTCCTTGACCGCTCCAACTCCAAAGGGGCCCGCCAGGCCATGTCGGGAGCCGCTCATGCCATTCAATCCCTCCGGCAGAGCGTCTACATGTTCCCAGAAGGCACCCGCAGCGGTTCTGCTGAACCTTCTCTGTTGCCCTTCAAAAAGGGCGCTTTCCACTTGGCCGTCCAGGCACAGGTGCCTGTTGTTCCTGTTGTTGTGGCCAATTATAGCCACGTCTTTTCCTACGAGGCGCTACGTTTCCGTGCGGGAGACATTCCCGTACGTGTGCTGGATCCTATTCCTACAGAAAACCTCACCACCGACGACGTCGAGGACCTGGCAAACCGTGTACATGATGTCATGGAAAAGGAGCTCATCACCCTCACAAAAGAGGCTCTCGCCAGCAGCGCCGTAAAAGCCCCTCTGCCGGTATCCCTACCGGTACCACAATGAGCTCGCCCTTTTTCTCTCCCTTCTTTTTGCATATACTAGGTTACCTAAAATTTGATGGCTTCATATAATCAATACACGCTACAATTTACTCATGGATGTCCCGTCAAGACCACTGCCGCGCATCACGAGCTCACCACCCCTTTTATTGCCCCACCACGAAACCCCCATGGCCGACCGCTCAACGTCCATCTCTCCACTAGCCAAAACCGTCCAGAATCTCTTCTGCACGGGCTGTCGAAGCAGCGCTGCCTCGGGTCCATCCATGGCCCAAATCGCCGACGCTGCCATAGTCATCCAGTCTTCCAGCACAGACGGCGCTAGGAAAGGCAGAGAATCCACCAGCGTCAGCGCAAGCACACTTTGCTCCGACATGGGCTCATCCTCTTCATTCTCTGGTGGAATCCGCTCTGTACTCGCATATCCCACCCGATGACGGACCATTTCCAGGAGGGCCTCGGCTAGCATGGGGTGCGACAGGTACACAGGCAACGGAGGCGACAGAATTCGAACGAGTGTGCAGAACGCAAGACGAAACTGTCGGGGAGAGATCCGGCCTGGAAACGCTGCGAGAAGAACCTCTGCATACTTGGGGGCGATTACTACAGTCAGAGCAGCATTCTGGGGTGCCGAAAGCACGGAAAGAAGGGCACTATGCGAAGACTCAAACACGGAGAGAACAAGAGGGCTCATTTCTGTAGACCTATGCGGCCCCATGTAGGGAAATGCTCGCTCTACAATCAGGCTACGGCAGGCATCTGGGCCTATGGCACTGGCAAGGTGCTCTGCCGCATCCAGGTAATATCGGTCAGCGGCCATGGCAAGGATAGAAGACGTCCCGAGCCCACATCGCCGAGCCCACTGATCTTGGAGAAAAGAAATGCATGCTTCTGGATAGTGCGTGAGGACGTCAATCGATGTCAAATAGACAAACTCTCGTCCCTGAAATCGGCCTGTCCCGTCATGTGAAGATATAAAGTCAAGAGAGGCTAACGTAGAAAGGATATCAGCAGCGATACGGGGGGCCCTATCCTTCCGTGCAAGGGTCACATCAAGCACGCTCCTCGACACAATCGCCTGCAGAATGACCACTGTCGAATAGAGAATTTTGTTCAGATGCTTCCACAAAAGAGTCCATGTTTCCTTTGTTGGCATCGACAAAAAGGACGCCGCCCTGTCCAGAGACACATCAAGCTGCGACAATGGATTCTGTTGCCACTGAAAAAAGACAGCATCTGCCATCCTCCCAAGGGTCTCTAGGGCAGAGAGAACTATATTGGCATCCGCCGAGGATACGGCAAAGGCAGCCACCATAGATAAGGGTCCTGAGCTGGGCACCAGCGACACGGCCTGTTGCGTCTCCAATGCCTGCAATTGCCGGAATCCGGGTGAGTCTGGAGGCCAATGGAGACCCACAGGAGCATGCAAATGCACCTCCTGGCGTATACGAGACAATATGTGACCATGGTCGAACCCAAAGGGGCCCATCAGGGCCGAAATGGCTGCTGGCAACAGCACACTACCGTCCAGCAGTGCCTTTGACGGTTCTGACAGACGTGGGTACACATATACCAAGGCCATACAGTTAGCATACACCGCCAAGCTTGTCGGCATGATGTGGCAAGGGCCTGCCTCGGCCAGGGACAGGTTGACGGCCGTGGCAAGGCCCTGTTCAAGAGCCCGTCTTCGGCCTCGCGTTAGCGTCGTTTCCTCACTTTCCAAGCCCAGGAGCACGCCGGCGAGCACCAGGACATGTCTCCATCGCGGTGACTGGTCGTCTGCACCTTCTACGACCGCCATGGCCCATTCCTCGGGGCCTGGCTGTCTCCGATCCCATCCGCCAAAAAGACCATGCCGAGCAGCTGTCGTCTCGTCTTTTGCGTGTCTCTTGATGTGAATAGCAGCAGTATTGACCACACTAATGACCCGGAAGCACACCGAGGCATCTGCATGCTGCCAAAGGCTCGGTGACGCCAGGAAATGTGAAATCACAAGTGAAATATTGAGAGGATTGGTTAAATGCGCCAAAAGCGTCGTTGTACTCGAAAATATTCGGTCCTGGAGCGACTGGAGCTCATTGGCCGGGACCTGCTCCTGGTATAGCACCAGCGTCGACCTCAGCAACGTCTCTGCAGACATTCTCACGCCAATAAACTCGCCATCGCGGAAAGACGCGTGTCTGCCAGATGATGATGCTTAGTCATCATGACGTCACGAGTTGAGCCGAGGTTCTTGAATGGATCGAGCCTTGCATGCAGGATTCTAAGAGCAAGCTACCCGAGTACAAGCGTCATTTCACTGTGGGCTCTTTGATCTCAATCCCATCGAGTGCCAAGAAAAACCGGCAAGATCCGATGGAGTAGGTACATCCCGAGATACATCCGTGCCGTCAAAATTACCGGACACATATGTACATATTTGCACCCTCTTATCTGGGAAATGTCCCAACGTAAAGTAAAAAAGAGAAGTACCAGAGGTAGAAAGAAATTCCGTTTAACCGCCTTTTCCACTCGCCATCGATGGCGTATGCTGTGCTGCCCCAGCCTTTGACAGGTATCCCACAATGTACTGCCCATAGTGGGCACGTGGCCGCTGGTTTTTCAGCTTCCCCTGAGAAACGAATGGATTTTTCATGTCGATGGACAATCATATGGCTGGCCATTTCAACAAAAAGTTTCCTTTTTGCTACATGTTGATGTACGAATCGTGGGAATAACATGGATTCATTCGAGGGAGAAGAGGGGTAGCTCTTTTTGGAGCTTCCAGCCTCTCCCATCCAAGACACGATCAGCTTCACGAGTGACGAGAGGCTTTTTTGTACATAAAAAAGTAAATAAAAAATGTGTCCTTCATCATCAAGAATGAATGATAAAGCCTTGCGAGTAGTGATAAAAGCGGGGGTTACACACATATGCACATCATTTGTGCCATCGTAGCTGAAGTATTGAATAGGAAAAAGAAAAAGAAAAGAAATATTGAATGGTGAAAGTACATAAATTTACAAAAATGGCTAAACTCACGAGATGGGCACTGCTCCGGAAGAATGTACCTCCAAAAAAGCCCCTGAGCGGTTTTCTTTTTTCCCTCTTTCACCATTTTTTTCCTCTTGCTCCCCTCTTTGTTGATGTCTAGGAAATGATATAAAGGGAGGGGGTCCTTCCTGGGTTTATTTTATTCTCGATCTCTTTCATCCACTTGATTCAAAATGGAATACGGTGACGACGACGTATGTACTATGCTCAGCTAGAAACGTCCTTCTAACCATGTAGTACAACAGAAGCGACCGCAACGAGGGTGACAGCTACGGCAGTGGCCGTGGTGGCAATGGCGGCAATGGCGGCAATGGTGGCTACAGTGGTGATAGCTATGGCTCAAACGACAACAGCTATAGTGGCTCCAGCGGCTCCGGTGGCCATGGGCACCACAAGAACAGCGGTAACAATGACAGCAGCTTTGGATCTGAACGTGACAACAGTAACTCCTATGACCGTGACACCAGCAGCTTTGGCAATGACAATACCACGGATAGCTATGGCTCCCGTGACAAGAGCGGCAGCGGAAGCTATGGCTCTACTGATGACAACAACTATGGCTCTCGGGACAAGAGCGGCAGCGGAAGCTATGGCTCTACTGATGACAACAACTATGGCTCCCGTGACAAGAGCGGCAGCGGAAGCTATGGCTCTACTGATGACAACAACTATGGCTCCCGTGACAAGAGCGGCAGCGGAAGCTATGGCTCTACTGATGACAACAACTATGGCTCTCGGGACAAGAGCGGCAGCGGAAGCTATGGCTCTACTGATGACAACAACTATGGCTCTCGGGACAAGAGCGGCAGCGACAGCTATGGCTCTCGTAGTGGCAACAACAATAACGAAAGCTACGGCTCCCGTGGTGGTGACAGCTATGGCAGTTCTAGAAACCGCGATGACTACTAGAATGTTTCCTTTATTCTATCATAAATAAGAATGAAAAAAAATACATTGAAATCATCAAATTCATACAGTGTACATAAAAATAGTAAAAAAAGAGAAGAGAATAACACTGCTATGTTACTTTCTAAACATTTGCCGAACAAAAGAAAAGACCCATTCCAAGTCAATACTTTGCCGATACTGATATATCATATTGATAACGGCAACGGATACGGATGGTATAATCATTGCCTTTGCAAGATTGCTTCGAGACAAGCTCTTATCGATCTGTATGGGCCCATGTGAGCCGCCGATCATCACACCGATGCTATGGCAAAGAAACCTACCTGAACGCGAAAGGGCGCCATGGAAAAGGCCTGCACCATGGCGTGTTGGCGGATGGACCGCTTCCTTTTTGTCCGTTTCGGTACTAAAGTCGGCCTCGCCCAGGACGGCATCTTCGAGAATACACGACAGTGAAGCAATGTTCTCGTTATTTACCAGTCGTTTTTCCTGTGGCGGCGACATGGCGGTATTTTGGGCACCTTTCGATGACATGGTACGCGGCGCGGCATACGAATCGTCTCGTCGTGGGCTACCGAGATGGGGAATGTCTGCGACAGACTTGGGTGCAGCACTGAGGACAGGCGACAATGGCGTGCCATCCAAAAAGACCATGTCCTCATCGAGGCCTGTGCCGATGGTGCGGACCACGGCAATAATGTCTTCTCGGGCACTGGGGAACTTCTCCAGCGTCGGGTCCTCTGGGTCAATGTCGGCAATACTGGGCACCGACCAAGAACAGAGGTCCTGGTCACACTCGCTATCCGGAAGACTGCTGGCACTCGACCGGTTCTCGAAAGAGCCCTCTTGGAGCTCGGTGCGTCCAGCGAGCTCATAGGCAAACACAGGTGCAGAGTGACTGGTTATACTGCGGGACAGTGGTGCCTCGTGTGGGAGTAGGGGGCCGGAGAGTGTCGAGTCAAAGCCAAGACTGTGCTCAGCGTCTTCCATGTACAGAATGTTGTTGACATTGCCAACACTGTCAGTTGTCGTTGGTTTGGTCTCGTCGAGAATCCAAGTGTCGGTAAAGCCCACTCTGAATTTATACTGTATAACAGAGCCAGCCATGGCTTGAATGGGCGTCGAGTAATGATGACGGCCATTGATGCACGTGTGCTTCATTTCCAATGGCTGCCATGGCGGTTGGGAGTAGCTGCCAGCTACAAAGAGCGGTGGCTTCACGTCACACTCGAATTGAATCTCTGCATGCATTTTTTCTTCTTTTTTTCTCTTTCAAAGTAAGATAGATGAAATGGAAAAGGGGAAAGGGGATTGAATTTGTACAAAGCTGACCCTTGACGTTTACTTCATAGCAGGGATAACTTTACCTAGTATCTGCTTGGTGAGCACAAATAATATCTCCCTGGCCGTCAGTACACTTTCTTTGGCGATGGTGCAAGGGATGGCGTTGAGAAGTAGGAGACACCCTGTGCCTTTTGTATGCCAGCAAAGTAACTTTTTTTACCTTCTGTCGACTTCTCTTCGAATCGAATGCTCCAAGACAGGAAAGGATTTCTTATTTCTTTGTTGTATGCGGATAAGGCGGTACTACCAATGGTGCTTTTTTCGTTTTTTTTCGTTTTTTTATTTGAGGGGAATTCGACGTACGCAATACTTTTCATGCAAAGTGACGCAGCGAACGCCTTGCAGATGGCTAGGTAAGACTCGCGTTTTACTAGATTTTCTTTTTCTGCCTGAAAGAACCCCAAAAAAAGGTCCTTGGAGCCGAGTCCATTCTTTTGTTTTGTTTTAATTTACATGTACGTATCCAATGAGAAAGAGCGTGCTCTTTGGAGAGGCATCGAGAAGGGTCCTGTCCCGTTTCTTATGACCACCTCATCAACTGGCTAAATGATGGCAGCTGCAGTGTCAGCATGCATCAACCTGGTACCTTCTTTGACCGAGTTGAAAAATCACAACCCATCAGCGCCCCGTCAAGGTAAGACAATTTATCAGGCGTTTCACTTGCTTTTTTTTATTTTTACTTTGCTTCTTCTTGTCTTTATTTTACACGCTGGGAAAGAATGTAACCCTTTGCAAAAAATCCTGTAAAGCTTCCCAAAGCTTTCATTCTTTCGCATTGGACCCTATTTCTCTTTGAGGGCTCCTCGAAAAAGGTACAAGAAGCCAATATTTACAAACTGGGCACATGATGCTAGCTTCTCCCCGGATTTTCCACTCCTTGAAAAAATCAATGGCGAGAACGTAACGTGGGGTAAAACATCACGTGAAAACACCAAGAGGCTAGCACCGTTAGTGACACATCACATGATTTGAGCGGTGGCCCATTCGTACCGTCTGATGTCGTTTTTTTTTTGGCGGCAGAAAAAATAAGAAGCAAAAAAAAAATGATTTAGAAAAAAAAAATCTAAAGTCGGCATTGTATACGATGCTACGGTCGACGGCAAGGTCGATATGCCCGGTGTGCCAGATACCAAGCCGGTGGGGTGCAAGGCCCCTTGCCGAAGCAGGGCCTGCCATGGCCATGCAAAGGAGATTTAAGGGCGGTCCGAGGACACAGCCATCACGAATGGTTCTCTCGAAATCTGTGGCCAGATCACCACGCAAGCGTGAGCATGGCCCGTTTGCCGGCATGAACCGTGTGGTTGCCAACATTCGGCCGGAGGAAAAACGGATGTCGAGGGAACGGCCGAGGGAAGAGGCAGAGGAGGGTCATGGACGAGCCTCCAGCAAAGATCGACGGGAACGGAAGCCCTTCAAGGCACTCCGCATGCAACAGGCCCTCACCACCATTAGCTACGGCCAGCGGTCCAGCGTGAAGATCAGGATGAGCCAGTTTGAAAGCTTTGACAAGATGCAGCTGCTGCCATCGCTGCAAAAGGCCCTCCAGTCGGATGCTCTGCGTGGTTTGGTGGATGTAAAGCCAACCCCCATCCAGAAACTCGCTGTCCCTCTGCTCCTCGGACAGATCCGGGACAGTCGGCAGTCGAGGCGACAGGCTGCCGAATCAGGAAAGCTGCAAGAGTACTTGCTAGCAGCCGAGACGGGATCTGGCAAGACCTTGGCCTATCTTCTTCCCTGCATCGACGCCATGAAACGGGCCGAAGCCGCAGACGAGGACATTCAGGCGTACCGACAACGGTACGAAGAGGAACTCGAGCGTCAAAAGGACCCTCGGTACCGAAAGGCCCGGGAAATGGAGCCCCATCCCACCACAGCTCGGCCCCGCGTCATTGTTCTCGTGCCTTCGGCTGAGCTCGTCGACCAGGTCGGTCGTGTTGTCAAGGCGCTTTCCCACGAAGTCAAGTACCGCACAGAGCTGCTGTCGGCCAACATCTCGCCCAAGGCCATGCAGAGACTCTTCTCGCCGTCGGGTATCGATATCGTCGTCTCGACGCCACACCTGCTGGCCTCTATTGCCGAGTCCAACCCCAACGTCCTCTCGCGCGTATCCCACCTCGTTATTGACGAGGCCGACTCGCTGTTGGACCGCAGCTTCTCCCCTTACACCACAGCCATTTTGGAAAAGGCACGGCCGTCCTTGAAGCAACTGGTGCTCTGCTCGGCCACCATCCCGCGCCGTCTCGACACCTTTTTGGAGGAAAACATGCCGGACATGCATCGCATCACAACACCCAATCTCCACGCCATCCCGCGTCGTGTCCAACTCGGCGTACTTGACGTCACAAAGGACCCCTACCACCACAACAAAAACCTGGCCTGTGCCGATGCCATCTGGTCGATTGGCCGCAACACCACCCCCGAAGATTTTGACCAAAAAACGCGTGAGGTCGACCCCGAGTCTGCTTTGCGACGCATCATGGTCTTTGTCAACGAACGCTCCAAGGCCGAGGAGGTGGCTGAGTACCTTCGCACCAAAGGCATCGACGCCGTTGCCCTCCATCGCGATGCCGGAGACAACCGCCACTCGGAGATGCTGACCATGTTTACGTCTTCAACGCCTGTGTCCGTGGCGGAAGCAGCACAAAAATCGCTGACCGTGGCTGTCCCACGAGGCCCTGGTGGACGTACCCTCCCCAACACCAAGGTCCTCGTCGCCACCGACTTGGCCTCGCGTGGTATTGACACGCTCGGCGTGAGGCACGTCGTTTTATACGACGTGCCCCATACCACCATTGACTTTATCCACCGGCTGGGCCGTGCTGGACGCATGGGCCGCCGTGGACGCGGAATTGTCCTCGTCGGCAAAGATGACCGCCGTGACATTGTCTCCGAGGTGCGTGAGAGCATGTTTATGGGCCAGGCACTCGTGTAGACCCCCATCAGCCATGCTCTTGGGACCTTTTTCATCTCGTAAAATAAAGTGGGCCCACGATAAGATTCACGTAAATTTCTTTTGCATCTTTTTTTCTCACAACATCGCCATGTTTTTCGGAAAGAAGGAGACGCCGGCCGAGGCAACTGCTAGCTCTGCGGACGCAGCCTCGGAAAAGGTCAAGAATGCCATTATACAGCAGGTCCGCACCGAATCCAACACAGAAAGCCTGCGGAATCTCATCGAGGTAGGGCCCTTTTCAGTCGTCTCTTCTCTCTTTTTCCTAATCAATAAAGTCTGCCAATGAGAGCTGCTTTTCGTCGTGTGTTTCTAGCCCGGGCGCCACCCTTTCTTCGTCCGAGAAAACATGCGCAAAGGATTGCATTGACAAGTACTTTGCTGCATGGAACGCAGTACACGCTGCATATATCCAGCGCGTCCAGCAAAACCAATAGTATAAATGAATTGAATGCAATCGACTGCCTTTTTCTATGGCTTTGCTTCGGCAGCGGCAGCAGCAGCTGCTCTTTTGCGTGCTAGATACCTCTCCTTGGCACTCGACACATCTGCTGTTGTTTTCCTCGTCTTGGCAGCCTCTTGGGCCTCTGCTGCTTGCTTGTCGTCGTCTTCTCGTACCCGCTTGAGTGACTGCTCGTACTGCTCAGCCAGCATCTGTGACTGCCGGTCTCGTGCTGCCCGTTTTCCGCCTTCAGAGAAGACACCACGCTGTTCATGAGGACGACGAGAAAGGGCTGCTTCCGCTGACCTCTCCTTTTGCCGTGCCATGTCCTTCTTCTTGGCTGCTGTAATGTTGAGCCCGCCACGCAGAAGCTGTCGCTTGTCTACGACCTCGCCGTCTTCGTTGATCGTAACGTTTCCTCCCTTGGCATTCATTTCGCGTGCTCGCGCCGTCTCCGAAGGCTCCGCAGACTCGTTTGTCTCGACATGTGCAGGTGGATTCTCTGTCAAGACCTGCCGATACGCTTCCTGCTGCTCCTCGTCGCGCTCCAGTAGTTTCTTGTAAAAGCCCACCATACCGCCCGTCTCTGCGGCCTTTTTGGACTCTTCCTCTTCGCGTTTGCGCTCAGCCTCTTCCAAGCGGCTGTTCTCCTCCTGCTGTTTCCGGTACGCCTCGGTGACAAACTGCTCTTTTCCGTCATAGGCATCCCCTTCGGCTTCTCGCTCTCGCTGCATCTTTTTATCTTCCGCAATCTGTCGGTCACGTCCACGGACCTGTGCCATTTTGCGGAGACTCGTCATGTACTGCGGCTTGCGCTCAGTCGCGTCTTCTGTCTGCTCCGTCTTCTTCGTCTTGGCGGCTTTGAGTGCGTCATACGCGCCGTCATAGTCATAAATGGATGGATCCAGTGTCTCGGCAGCATCGGCTTGTTTCTTTGCAGCAAAAGAGCTCGCCAGGTCGTCACTGTTGACCATGACCAGCGGCGCTGCCTTCCTAGACGTCTTCTTTTTGCCAGATACACCCAGCACGCCACCGTCAGAAATAACGTCCGTCTGGGCCGCTTTTACTGTATTTTTTAGTGTTGAAACGTCATCTTCGTCTGAATCGTCGCCTCCAAAGGCATTCTTTTGTAGATTAGGCCTTTTAACACTCCCGCCCTTCTTGCCGAAGCTAATGCCCCCTGAAAATCGGATAGGCTGGCTCATCTTTGCAGACACCTGCTGCCTTTTTTTAATTTTTACGACGCGTTTTTTTTGCCACAGCTCCGTTGGAGGGAATACGTTATCTCATTACATAATCCGAGATCTCATGCGCCAAGACTCGACTAAGATTCGGCAACAGATCATTAGATGATGTCACAATTTCAACAAAAGCCTTAGTCAATTGTGTACTATTTAAAAAAATAAATCATGCATTACAAGTACTTATTGAACCAGTCAGCAGCCAAGTTGTAGCCCTCCAAAAAGTACTTGTAGTTTTCTTCATCCTGAAGATTGCCACGGGCACCCATCCATCCGTGGTGCATCGTGGGGTAGTAATACGCAGCGCTGCCATCCGTCTTGGTGGCAAACCGTGTTTCGTATTCTTTATAGTCCTCGGGTTTCTCGTCTTTGGATGCCAAGAGCAAGTGTGGCGTCTTCAGCTCGGCAGCGTCTGAGCCATCAAAGCCACCTGGGTGGGCAGCAGCAGCGCATGTGAATGCGCGGCCCTTGCCAGAGTTTCCGTCCTTTGTAACGTTGACGGCAAGCTTGCCACCCCAGCAGATGCCAAAGGCGCCAATGTGCTCTTCCACGGATGGGTATTTCTCGCCCAAGGCCACACGGTACTTGAGGAAAACTTCCGTGTTGCTGTTGTACTCGGCATACTTTCCATAGAATGCGTAAAATGTATCTTTCTTCTCCTGGGTGTCCATTGGGAACCAGGAATGGTCGGCGGCCTCGGTCTCGAAGAAATTGGGGATGATGATAAGGGCATTCGTCTTCTCGGCCAAAATATCAGCGCCGTAGCAAAGCTGGCCGCTGATACCAAACACATCCATCAAGAGAACAATGCACTTGGTAGCATCCTTGGGACCAACCACGTCTATTTCCCCCGTGTTAGAAGCAATTGCACCATACGACAAAAGCACATACAAGACTTGAGGTCACCAATCTGGACGTCCTTTTCGCCCTTGGGGACATAGTCGGAGGCAGCAGGGCCGGTTTTGCAGCAAGAAGGGGCAGTGGACATTGTGATTTTCTCTAGAATGATTGAGAATATGGACGAAGAGAGGAGAAAAAAGGACTCGATGCTGTCCGAATCTGAGGGTTTTTATACCGTAGAGACCCACCTTTAATACCACTGATACTACACAAGAGACTGGGATTTAGGAGAGATCTTATCTCCGTAAGAAGCAGCCAAGGGCTTTTTATGCGTGGGTTTATATTCGTCATGTCCTATGGACTGTGCATGATGCTGTTGTGCATGCATGTTTCATAATCAAAATCTATTGCCGTGGAGTCCGTCGGGTGTTTTTGATCGTCGGGAACAAGCACAAAGTATTTCTTTATAGGACCGGACTTTTAGGACTTTACGGCGACTATCCGCTCTATATGTCCATAGACTGCATTCTTTTCTTTACAATTAGCTTTCGGTTTTGGTCTTATTTCCGTCCTATATATGTGCCGCCTCAAAAAACACCGGCGAAGCGGCGAATTGCGTGCATGCCGAATAACAATTATAAATGATCAATGTATGTAGTAGTAGTATTTCTTTTTCTCCTGTTCATAGACATGGGGGCTAGAAGTAGTCTCGCCGCTTGTTTGCCTGGTACCTGGTGTAGCCAACATAGGCGCCGCCAACAATGCCGACGAACAGGAAGCACTTGGCAAAGAACCACATCCAGCTGCCGCCCTGGGCAGCCCCGGGCATGTTGATGTTCTCCATTGTGCTGCCACTGCCGGATGAGGGCTTTCCATAGAGACTGCTGACCTCGACGGAGATAATGTCGTGGTTGTCACTCAGATCGCCCGTCTCGGAGCTGAAGCCGAGATAAGCTGCCGAGGGAATGTTGGGGGGGTTGTGCTGCTCGAAGCAGAGCGTCCACTCGCCCTCCTGCTTGTACTGCAGCTCCAGGGTCAGCAGTTTGTCCTGGTAGTAGGTCAGCCGGAACTTGGTGGGCACATTGGCGTTGCGGATGCCCCGCGCCGAGCAGCCCGCAAGCTCGTTGCTTTTGCCGTCGTGGTCCTTGTCGTAGGGGGTTTGGCCGTCGCCCATCATGGCCATGACGTAGGGAAACACAACGCCAGGACGGTTGTGCTTGTATGTGTCGAAGAAGAGGCCGAGGCCCTCGAAGCGGTCCACGCTGCCAAAGACCTGGCCCTGGGTGGCCCGTTCCTTTGTCAGCCACATGGCTAGGCCGTCGCCAAAGAGGCCGCCCTTGCCGTGGATCTTGAATTCGACCTCAATCTGCCAGTTGGTGGCGGTGATGGGCACGCGGGAAAAAAGCCATCCTGACTGCGACGGGCGGTTGGACGTCAGCCGGATGTATCTGCAGCATTAGCATAAGCAATTGAGGCCAAAGAAAAGAAAAAAACGCACTGATCGGATCGGATGATTGTGTCGCCTCCGAATTCATACCACCGACTGTGCACCTCGGAGTCGAGGTACGGCTACCTTGTTAATGCCCATCGGGGTGGCTCTGCAGGGTCCGGCTTACCTGGGAGAGGGAATGCGTCCGCAACTGTCGGCGTTAGTAACTTTAGTCCTGCGGAGCATGGAAAAGACCTACCGAAAATCGCTTCGAGTCTTCGTCCTGTCCAGATACTGGCGTAAAGGCCGCCAGTGCCAGGGTCACGATGCTGGAAAACCGCATGTTGGAAAAGGCGCGGCAAATACTACGGCACCCTTGCTCTCGTCTCGAGATGTGGCCTCTATTTTTTTCTCGTCGCGTTGCCGCAGGGGTACATTCAACGTATCTCCTGACTTCCAATACTTTGCACTTTCAACTTCAACAGCTTCGCATTGTACATATGCCCACGGAACTGCATGTAATGGAAATAATACATAAGAACATATTTATTTATTTTACAGTTGGTATCAAGCAGATGACATTTATGGCTCGTTGTACATAAGCTTAGAGATTCACATCTAACATGGCTCCTGAGGTATGTAGGTAAGCAAGACCAACACCAAAGAATCACGGAGATCTCGAAAAGGCTGCGTGGGGAAGGGTCTTACTAACTAAACCATCCAGTGCTCGCCGTCTCCTCTTGGCTGCCATGCGTTGTTCGCTTGAGAGCATGTATCGAGCGTACCAGTAGGAGCAGTATCTTGATGACTAACATACATAGCATGCACTAGCTCTGATGTAAGCTTTGTTGAAACGTGTTATGTCATCGCTTTCTAATCACGGAAAGAGGTACTATTTCCACTCAAGATGCAGGAGAGGATATCGGAAGATAGTCTGCAGATTTAACCATTTGATTCGGCCGCAAAAACAATTACAAAAATGAAATAAAAAATGGGTATATGTACATCCTTTCCGGATTCGACTGCATCAAGTAGAATCCCATGTTGAAGCTTGTTTCGGCGATGAAGAGGTTGACCACTTGTGCTCCCGGAGCTTCGGCAGAGCAGCCCTAACCACGCCCAGCCTCGCTGTAGGCTTTGTTGGAGCGAGAGAGGAAATCTGCATAGGGGGGACGGAAAGAGAAAAGAGGAAAGGAAAGGCGGGTTGAAGTGAAAGACTTGTCACTTCCGGATTGGGATCATATGTAAAACACCTTTGTACACAAGAAAAAAAAAGATACATACAAGAGCACCTTCATGTAATAGAGTATCAGCCCCTCAGTTGCACAACACCTTCCCACAACTGAGCATCAAAATCCGACACTTTTCTCTCATCAATTTACTTACCTTTTTTTTTCCTTTCTTGACGACTATCTATCGTGGCCAATTTCTGCTGGTACGTATGTAAATGCATCCCCCTTCTTTTCCTACTTGTCATCCCTTCCAATAAAGTTTTCAATGAAAGAAAAGAAAACGAGAGAGACATTGGAGGGGGGATGCGAGACATGGAGCTCTTCAACCCATCAACTATGCTTTCTTTTGCCAGCTCTTTCTTCGTTTTTTTGGCATTTTTGACTTGCTTTGAGTTTGTGCCTTTTTTGGATTTGGATAAAAAAAGCTTCAACCGTTCATTGTTTCCAGATTCCCAGTACATTCATCTGAATCAACAAAAAAAGAAAGAAAAAGAAAAGAAAAGTTTCTTCTCGTCCTCCTGTCGCATCCAAATTTCGTTGACGCTAATAGTTGTCTTTTGTAGGCTTTTTGGACTCGTTTTTTTATTTTATTTTTCGAAAATATTTTTGTAGTAAGGCTCACAGACGAGAGCCAACGAACCCGCTGCTCGAGCATTCCCCTTTCCTGTGGCAAAACTGTCCCGTCCATCCTTGAAGCGTAAAGCCACGATCTCTTCAATGCCGAGTCTGGGCTTTCTCAAGAAGAAACGAACAAGGGACTCGAATCCGGACACGGGAAGCAAGCCTACGAGTCCCGTAGCAGCTTCGACGGACCAGAGCTTCGCATCCATTGCCAATCCTGCCGTGCCCTCAACCATGGCCTATCCTGACGACCAGATGGCCATGTCCCCTGGCACCAGGGAGCCTGTCTATCCGCGTTCGACGACAAATGCACAGGCCACTCCAGCGCTTCCTATTCCCATTCCAACGTCACAGTACGCTCAGCAGTACACGAGTGGTGCACGGCCGGCTGCGCCCGCGCAGTCGGGCCAGAACCCGCCGAGCACGTCGCCGAGCCTGCCGTCCATCTCCAGCCTGATCAACAGTGCTCCAGGGACGCCGACGACCTATCCACAGCAGAGTGTGCCTGCGTACATTACGACGCCCTCGCAGGCGTCGCGGATAGCCGTGCCAGCGCTTGTCCCGCAAGTCTCCCGGGTCTCCCAGGTCCCTCAGGTTCCCCAAATGGCACAGGTTCCCCTTGCATCGCACCGTACGGCGTACACGGGTTCTCGGGGCACCAAGGGCAAGTATTCGCTAAACGACTTCAAGATTGAGCAGACACTCGGCACGGGCAGCTTTGGACGTGTTCACCTAGTGCAGTCGCTGCACAACCACCGGTTCTATGCCGTCAAAGTCCTGCAAAAGGCACAGGTGGTCAAGATGAAGCAGGTTGAGCACACAAACGACGAGAGACGGATGCTTGGGGAGGTCAAGAGCCCGTTTGTCATTACGCTCTGGGGCACTTTCCAAGACGCAAAGAACCTGTACATGGTCATGGACTTTGTCGAGGGCGGAGAGCTCTTTTCTCTCTTGCGAAAGTCGGCGCGCTTCCCCAATCCCGTGGCCAAGTTTTATGCCGCAGAGGTTGTCCTCGCGCTGGACTATCTGCACTCGCGCGACATCATCTATCGCGACCTAAAGCCGGAGAATCTACTGCTCGACCACCATGGCCATATTAAAATTACGGATTTTGGATTTGCCAAGCGTGTTCCTGACAAAACGTGGACGCTGTGCGGCACGCCCGACTATCTGGCCCCAGAAGTCGTGTCCAACCAGGGCTACAACAAGTCGGTCGACTGGTGGTCCCTAGGCATTCTCATTTTCGAAATGCTCTGTGGGTATACGCCCTTTTGGGACAGTGGCAGCCCCGTAAAGATTTACGAAAATATCCTAAAAGGACGGGTCCGGTACCCGTCGTATGTCCATCCCGATGCCCAGGATCTTCTCGAGCATCTCATCACGCCAGACCTGACGAGACGTCTGGGGAACATGCAAGACGGTGTCCGGGACATTACCAATCATCCATGGTTTTCCGAAGTGACGTGGGAGCGTCTTATGTGCAAGGATATTGATGCGCCGTACACACCCCCTGTCAAGGTAGGCTCAGGCGATGCGAGTCAGTTTGACAGGTATGCCGAAAATACATGCCAATATGGAGAGCCTGGTGAAGACGAGTATGGCCATTTATTTGCCGATTTCTAAGTTTCTTTTTCAAATTTTTTCTTCCTTTTGTTCATTCTTGTTTCCATTAGGCACATTTCTTGGCTTTTATTATTTTTCTTGATGTAGATTTTTCGTCATGTTATTGCATTCTTGTACGATAGAATATAGTCCATCATAAAACCTGAAGCTAGTGTACAGTATAAAATGGGAAAACAAAAAGTAAAAAAGCAAAACCCCTCCAGCCACCCGATATGCACAACAAAAAGGAGGAGAAGAAAAATGGGAGAAGGAAAATGAAAAGAGAAAAAACTAAGGACACAAGCTTGTGCCAGGCAGAGTTGGAGTGTGGTGAGATGCGGGTAACGTTGCAGTCCATTGTATATTTTCTCGCAGTGCTATTGCCATCGTCACCGTTACCGTGCATATTTTGTGAAGCATGTACAATGTAAAACCTGTATTCTTCAACGACACATACATACTAGAAAGAAGAGAAGAAGAAAAGAAAAAATGGACGACTATTTTTTTGAGAACCTTGTTCGATCATGCACCGTCGTCGACGAAGCCACCACATTCTTGCAAGCTTTCAACTACTCTGTATGGCCCCCCGTCTTCTGGCTCGCTCCATCGTGCTGACTGGTAGAATGGCGAGCAGTACTACGATACGTTCAAGCTGCCTCCCTCCGAGATGGACAACTTTCTGCAGCAAAAAGGCGTCTTTCAATTGCCCATCCGCCCAAATGTAACCATTGTCAGCGGCCTGCGGCTCATGTATGTATCTTTTCTTTCTTTTCTCTCTCTTTTCTTCTTTTTATTTTTAAAACCAAAGGATAAAAAAGAAAGCTGATGAGATTTACATCATGAAAGACTTCAAATCGATGCCAAGGACCCAGAGACGTTTACAGCGGGCCACATATCCCTCTCCCATCATGATTATATTGCCATGGTGAGAAAGATGCATCTGCCCTTCCAAGGCATTGAAGGCACAAGCGTCGTCGGGCCCTTTTTCTGGAGCTCATTGGAACGAGACCGGGACACAATGAGCCCTGAGCCTACGCGACTTCAAATAGTCTTTCGGAAATCGGATGTGCGGAAAAAGGGCCTCACGCGTGGCTGGGAAATTATGCTGAGCCATGACATCCAGACGAGCATCACAGTAGGCTATGCCAAGGGCACATCATCGAGCCAGCTCGCCTCCATCATCGATCCACACGTACGGGCTTGCGTCCCCCACATCGCTCATCCATTCCTCCTGCCCGCCCTCATCCTCGGCCACGACCTCGGTAGCGGCATGGATGAGAAACAGCGTAAAGCCCGCCAGTGGCTCCGACGACTGGAGCAGGCCATCACAGACCGGAACGAAGTCGACGCCAAGGAGAGGTATTCGAGCTTCAATCTCGACGACATGAACCGCGAACTCGTAGAGTGCCATAGCCAGACATTATGGAAACGGCCCGAGGCGTACATTGACATTCTCGATGACATGAGCCAGGCCATGGAAGAGTATCGACAGGCCTACCTTGTCCTGCACAGCGACTCGCTTGCCCATACAGATGCCCTCAGTCGAATTCACCATGGCATCCTCAACCGCGTGACCTTTATGCGGCAGAAACTCAAAGGCATCCGCCACTACTCCCAAACCACCGTACGACGCCTCGAAGTGCAACAAGCTGCCGTACGTCATTTATCTTTTTCCCTCCCCTCTAACCAAACCAGCTCTATAATATCATTGCCCAAAAGGAGTCCAAGCTGAACCTGGAAATGGCCCAGCACCAGCGACTGCTTTCCATTGCGGCCAAGAGAGACAACCAGAGCATGAAGGCCCTCGGCCTCTTGGGTGCCCTCTTCCTACCCGCAACATACCTTGCCTCCGTCTTCTCCATGACCTTTTTCAATTTCCAGCCCAACAATAACAATAACAATACACCACCCACTACAAACTCTACACGCCCGTTGAACACGGACAATAGCGTCGTCGCACCTACGCTCTGGATCTACTTTGCCATTACCATTCCAGTAACACTGCTTGTCCTTGGTGCCTTTTACTGGTGGGACCGAGCACGAGAAGGGAAAATCTCCGAGGAGAGACAAAATGATCACATGAATCTCCCCGATCTCGAACAACGAGTCATGTCATCCCTACGAGAACGACGCACCGGCTTTGCTAGTATCGAGTCAAAACAATGGGATTCACTATAATAAATTTTTTTGCCTCTTTTTCATTTTTCGTCACTTTCTCTCCGCATACACCTTTTTCAAAGCCTCCACAATAGCATCGCCCATTTCCGACGTCGAGGTCTCGCCAGCAATGTCTTTTGTGCGCAGCCCGGCATCAAGGACAGCCTTGACAGCATCCTCCACCGCCAGTGCGTCCTGAGGCATCCCCAACGAATACCGCAGCATCATCGCCACGGACAGAATTGTTCCAATGGGGTTTACAATACCCTTGCCAGAAATATCAGGCGCAGATCCATGGATAGGCTCATAGATACCATTGCACTTGCTCTTACCATCGGGAACCCCGCCAAGACTGGCGCTCGGAAGAAGACCAATGCTGCCCGGAATGACACTGGCCTCGTCGCTGATAATATCACCAAACAAGTTGCTCGTAATCACAATGCCGTTCAGGTCTCTCGGCTTCTTGACCATGATCATGGCCGCAGAGTCAATGAGCTGGTGCTTCAGCTCAATCGTGGGGAACTCCTTGGCAAACACCTCTGTCACAACCTTGCGCCACAACCGAGACGTTGCCAGCACATTCGCCTTGTCCAGACTCGTCACTGGCATGGGGTTCTTGGGGTCCTTGGCCAGCGCCAAAAAGCCACCCAACCTGGCAATCCGCTCAATCTCTTCCCGTGAATACGGCTCTGTGTCCAAGGCCTTGCCATCACCCGTGTCCTCCTTGCGGTCGCCAAAGTAAATACCGCCTGTGAGCTCCCGCACTACAATAAAGTCTGTGCCTTTGCAGACCTCTTCGCGCAGAGGCGAGTACTTGACCAGCTCGCCCGATGCAAAAGAGCATGGCCGCAAGTTGCCAAACGTTCCCAGTTCCTTTCGCAGCTTCAGAAGACCCTGCTCAGGCCGCACCGGCGCATCAGGACCCCACTCAGGACCACCAATAGCACCGAGAAGAACCGCATCCGCGTTCTTGGCAGCCGTCAGAGCCTCGTCCGTCAGAGCAGAGCCAGTCTTGGCAATCGAGGCACCACCCAGCAAATGGTCCTGCAGGTGGAAGGTTGGCTTGGCAGGGCTTGCCTGCTCAACGGCACGGAGAACCTTGACAGCTTCAGCAATCACCTAGCATCGTCGTTAGTGCCATGCTCTCGCGGGAGGGAAAAAGAAGACAAACCTCGGGCCCGGAGTGGTCGCCGCCAAAGACTACAATCGAAAATGAAGACATCCTTTATCTATTCGCACGCCAAAAACTGCCCAGAGCAAAGGAAAAGACGCACCTTTAGGCTTTTACCTCTTTTTTCTCTTTCCTCTTTTTTCCCTCGCATGGCCTGCCCGCCGCTCGGGAAGCCACTGCCCCACTTATTTTCTCATGATCGGCACTTGCCAGCCCCGATGCGCCGAGGTCGGGACTCGTTACGTAATGCCCCCGCTCTTTCTCTTGTTGCACGTGCTAAAAGTCGCTCAGACGGTGCAGACGGACTATGGGCTGGTAGGCGTCAACGGCCTCGTCGCCGCTGTCAGCAAACTCCTCGAGGTCCGAGGCGTTCTGGCCGCGGTAGAGGTAGGCTCCACGACCGTACTCGTCGTCCGAGGACACTTCGTCTTCGGGATAATCGTTGACGTAGTAATCCTCGGCGTTTTCGTCTTCGTCGTCGTCGAGGCCCTCGTCGCTCTCGTCTTCCATGCCGTAAAAGTAGTCCAGGTCCACGCTTTCAATCACAAGCACCCCCATTGGCTCCGAAGGCACCGGGACAGCTCCGTCATCAGGAATCCGGATATACGTCTCGGTTATGTAATCGTCCTCGTCCGACTCGGACGTTTCTTCTTCCATGTCCTCGTCCGACACGGCCTCTGCAACGCCATTGCGCTCAGCGTAGCGCCGCGCAGGGGCCTTGGGCTTGAATCTCTCATACGCCGCCTTCCGTCGGGCTGCATCTGCCAGCGTGGCCTGCGTTTCCGCCTTTTTGGGGGCTTCTACAGTTGCATTCATGCTTTGGCTTATCAGCTGCAGCGTGTAGTCGTTCATTTCACGGCTGATCCGCTCCAGATCCGTGTCCCATTGCCGGTTCGTCAGCGATGGGGGCACCGCAGAGGGCGCCTGTGGCGTCTCCTCCTTCCTTTCGGGCCGTCTCGTCGCCCGCTTTGGCAATCGCTGCGGTGCTTCGGGAGGCATTTGCACGGGACTTTCCGTCTTTTGTATTTGCGCTAGGATGCTCCGGGCTGGTTTTGTCCTGCACATGCGCTTCCCCCGCTCAATAAAGACTGCTGGCTCGCCCCCGTCGCCATAGTTGCGCTTCCGCGTCCCCAAAGGCCGTGATACCATGCCCGTTGAAGCGCTCGTGTCCCGAGTCAAATGGAACCGCCGTGGCTCGTCTGTCATGGGCGAGCCCACCGCAGACGCTGGCTCTGGCAACTGTGGAGCGTCCTGCCGCTTTTCATCACCCAGCTGCGACGTCTGGATCGTCGGCGGCCGCTCTACGGGCGTCGTCGGAGCCACCGCCGAATCTCTTCTTTTATACAGAAAAGCATCGCTGCGGTGCCGTTTTATTGTGTTTTCAATACGCAAAAACGACGGGGCTGAATCGTCTGTCCGCTTCCGCTTGATAGTGATAATCTGGGGCGGCAGAGACATCGTCGACAACTTGTTGAAAAAAAATGGCAAAGCTCCGTCACCGAGCTCCATAAAAAACGCTTCGATTATTACCTAAGCTCCGCGTTACCTAAGCATTACCTAAACTATGGCTGTCTCCACCTGCACGAGCACAACACCTCCCGTTGGACGGCCTGTGCGTGGATCATTCAGGTGGATGAGGCGGTATCCGGTCAAAAGACGGTCCAGCCGTACCGTAGCCCACCCCAGAAGACTCGTCTTGTGCAAAGCACCACCGGTATCCTTCACAAGGAACCGCACAAAGCTAAGAGCCCGTGCTGTTTCGACAGATCCCACCACCAATGGTACTTTTTCAAAGCGGAGAATCTGTCCCTTAAAGTCTGGATCATTCCCATTGCCTTCCGTTACCGTCTTTGTTTGTTCCTTGTACTCTCCTTCATCATCGCTGTCTGCCGTCTTATTTGCCTTTTTGCTGCTTTCGGCAGAGACGCCCGTGTGGATAATGACCTTGATAAACGGCCGAACCTTCTTGGGAGTCTTCTTCTTTTTCTCTTCATCACTGCTGCTGCTACTGCTACTACTACTGCTTGTGTCGTCGTCTCTGGAAGAACAGGCCAATCCTTGGGCAGCCAGCACAGTGCATGTCAAGTTGAGAAACTTTTCGGACATATCCATGGGCGGATACCCTTCATTCTTTTCTCCAATGGCATGGCCACGGTAATCTATCCATGAGAACCGAATCATTCACCACTTTGTTTGAAAAAAAATACCTTTTGGCTTTAAAACATAACCGTTCGAGCCGCTAAACATGGCTATCATCATTAGTGCTCTGCTGTATTTTCTTTTCAATACACACCATCGTTCAGCATCATGCCTTCGTCCCATTTCTGCCAGTTAAGGGCAGTGATCTGCACGCCCTTTTGCCAAAACGCAATCGGGTCCATATTGGACGAGTCAACACGAAGGCCCAGGGGATAGCCTCGCATAAGAAAATCCCGGTTGTGCTTGATCAGCCCAGGAAGATCCTTTTCAATCACTTCTTGCAGTCCATTCTCAGAAAGGGAAAAGATATGGGTAGGAATGGAAGCTTCGGGTTGGGTAAAACTCTTGAAAGAAACGCCCTTGGCATAAATGCCCAGATCGCTAAGAGCCTGGATAATCTTCGACTTGGGTCCAGACTCTACTTCCGTTGCTATGTTGGCGAGCTGCGGGCTGACAGCCGCCTTTGGATCAACGGGGACATACTTTACCTTGACCAGTATTTTCTTCTTCAGCTTCGCTGGCGCAGGAAGCGTAACATCACCAGACGAGAACTGGTCATGCTTTAGAAGAAAAGGACCCCATTCCTCCTCCATAATTTTCACCATCAGTTCCTGCTGCTCTACTGAGCAGTGCACCTCGAGACTAACGAGCAAAGGCAGGTCGGACACACTGAAACCATACTGTTGAATGGTTTGGCAGACTAACCGAAAGGACACCTTCTTTGTCAACGTGTGGCCATGGAGGACCTGTGGCTCTACTATGGCCGGTGACTTTGTTTCTTCCTTTTCGCGATGGCGGCCGAAGGAGAGTTTGGCCAGTCGAGAGACTGTCTTTGAGGGCGATTCGTCATTCTCGCCATCCCAGACGTCAATCTCAACACAGCGGCAGCCACGCTCGAGGACCCGGTGGTATGCCTTGGTGCTGGCATGGCTCGAGAGTTGGTTACCTGTCAAGTAGGTATTGTGACTCGAGTTGATGAAATAGCTAGATAGCGGATAGCTCTCTACATCCTGTTTCTCGGCTGGAGCCACTATACTTCCACTCGGCGAGGAGATATAGTGCAGAAATCCAGCTAGGTCCATTTCTGGCCCATCAAACCCAAGCAGGGATTTTACCTGTTGAGCCGTCCATTTCCCATCAGCATTGGCATGCTTTTTAAAAATGCCAGACAAACACTGGGCCAGGTTTTCCTCAAGAATCACCGACATTGTTTTTTTTTTACGATCCAACTTGCAATGTTGTATGTGCTAGCTACCCAATCCAACGTCTATATTTATTACACCATGCACAGCTTTGCTGCGCCTGCGCCTTTTTTTTCAGCTCCAGAGGGCATCTGTTACAACAAGCCCATGTCAGGGGTCAAAAGGATGATCACGTGACGATGACTATTGTATGGAATTAGGCTCAAACCTGATCCCGCAGCGTGGTAACGAAAAAGATAAAAAAAACTAGAAGGTGTATATATCTGTGAATTGGTTTTTTAAAAAATTGAGTGAGTGAAGGGAATGGTGACTACAACGGCCTTTTATGGTGATGAATGGAGTCGTTCCGCGGATAGTAAGAAGAAGTCAATAGAAGTCACTAACTTCCCACATTTTGGAACCAATCTTTGTACATCTTGGCCCAAGTTGGTTACGGTTTTCCACCCATATCCAATTTTAACGGTACATGCACACCGCAAGTACCGTTTGAATACCTGCAATTAATTCCAGTGTACTCTTTACACGGTGTAAAGACATAATCTGCACACCAGAGAACCTGCTGACAATGCAACAAGGCTCCATAAAACAGTGCATGTTACATAGCATACGCTGTTCAATTTTCTGAGCCATCATTTTTGATGACCGGTTAAATACTAGACCGCGTGACGCCAACAACCGGACCGCTTGGCCAACAAACCTTCCACCCACAGTAAAATATACGTTTATTTATTCTCTTAAACCTTACAGAAAAGAGATTAGCAATCGAGAGGACGCCAAAGCTGTGGATTTTAGCTTGACAAGAAATGTATTAGGTAGAAATCAACCATGCCATATCTGTTGGGATAAAAAATAAAGTTTATTGAAGTTTAATTTTCACCACTGAAATATCGCCACACCTCTCGCTCTGCATTGGCTAGTTTTTGTCCGGCAGAGTAAAAAAAATTCTTGGTGTCTTCCCAGAATTGCGAAAAGTCGTCTTCTTCGGGAAACGATGGCCGCTCAGTGTTAGCGTATCGATCTCTTGTTCCACCAATGGCATTAGGGTCTTGGATGTAGCCAGGGGGGTGTGCCAAGGATGTATCCGTAAGGTTTGAGGGATATCGCCGTGGCACAGAGTCTTGGTAAGGGTGAGATGCTGCGTGTGGTGGTGGCAACGTCGATGTTGGCTTTGGAAGAGAAGCACCAGGAGCCGCTGGGGGTGGGCCCGTTCTTGTGGGTGAGTGGGACGTGTTTGAGACGGGGGCATAGCGATTTGGCACGGCCCTTGATGGATTCGGGGCAGATGTTGGTCCTGAAATAGCAGCTCCTTGTGCTGTCGGTGATGAGGGTACTACGGGAACTTGGCCAGGCTGTGGTTGTGGCAGGTCAGTTTTGGGTGCATCCATTGCTGGAACGGAGTCATTGATGGGACTGTTTTTATGGTTTTCAACGGGAGCCATGGCAGTCTTTTATGTTTTGATTAATGATGATAAAAACTTGTTTCGAGCGTACGTAGCCTAGTTGGAGAGTAGGCAATAGCCAAAGCAATAGCGGTCAGGTGATGAGCATGATCAGCCTCCACCCGTCTTGTCTCCAAGAGAGACAGCCTAAAGACGTCTTAATTGTTACATTTTTATAAAAACAATTCATTTTGAAAAGTTAACAGACAACCATCTTGATGCTGTTGTAATGGCCTTGCAAAAGCAACATTGGAATTTGGAAGCCATGCTGCATGAAGTGATGATGTCATGTACATACAGATGTACCATGGTACCTCTACCTTATGCGTAAGCACCCAATATGGCTAGCGTCATTTATGTAGCGAAAGTTGAAGATCGTGACGCCGGAGGAGGAAATATCCAGCAGACACGCAAGAAAGACGGGAAAATGGTTGGGAAGGTGAAGGAGAGCGTTCTTCTCCGCGAGGGTGGGCTCTATGAAATAAAAAAATGAATTGTATCTAACGAGGAAAAGGGCTAGAGAGAACTGACAATGGCATGAAACTGACGAGTTGGCCAGAAGTGACGCCCATCAACCAAAAGAACCACTACACAGAGTTTATGAAGAAGGACGATCAAATACTTGCCATACGACAGCAGATTGAGGCCACAAAAGAAAGAAACAAGGAGCGTGAAAAGGCAGCAGAAGCCCAAAATGGCGAGACAGCCACTGAACAAGAGGCCAAAACGATTGTCATCCACCCCGGAAGCCAGTTTCTGCGGATTGGCTTCTCCTCGGATGCTCTTCCAAAGACAATACCCATGTGTGTGGCGTCACCAGATGAAAATAACGAATCAGAAATGACGGAACAGCGTCCAAAACGGCAGTCTCTTCGAGCCGAAAACAACCTCCAAAGCGAAGCAGAACTAGGAGGCGACGAAGAAGATCAGACCGAGCAATGGCTGTCAAAGTACAGGCGTTTGAGCGAGGACCTGAAACAAGATATGCGCTTGAATAAGCGAAAAGTGCTGCCCAACTCAAAGGAATTGGTGGTCAACTACAACAAACGAGCCGAGCCAGAGATTATTCCCACGCACAACGACCCCTTACAAATTGAATGGACGGATATAGAAGAGGGAAAAGGCAGCACTGGTGGAAATAAGAAGACCACGTCCTTTTTCGGACAAGCAGCACTGCGCATTCCTGACAATAGCAAGCCAAAGTACCGCCTACGATGGCCTTTGCGCCATGGAGTTCTGAATGAGGACGGCTATAGGGGTGCTAGTAGCCTCTATGGCGACTTGGAGGCCATGTTGTCGCACGCTATTGAAGACGAGCTTCATTTGAAGACGATTACGGCCTGTAAACAATACAACTGTGTGATTGTAATTCCTGATTTGTACGACAAGGCATATGTGGAAGTTCTACTTCGTCTCTGCATGCAAAGGTTCCAGTTTAGCCAGGTATGCTTTATACAAGAGAGCTATGCTGCTACGTGTGGTGCTGGCTATAGCCAGGGGTGTGTGGTCGACGTTGGCGCCCAAAAAACCTCCATTTCATGCGTGGAAGATGGCCTTGTTCTTGATGATTCCCGCGTGAACTTAAAAATGGGGGGCTATGACGTGACGGAGACATTTATCCGAATGGCACTGAACGAGCACTTCCCCTACCGAGAGATTAATCTGAACCGGCGGTACGACTATCTTCTCGCAGAAGAGCTCAAACAGGCACATTGTACTCTAACTCAAGCCAATGTGTCTGTTCAACTCTTCACACTCCATCTCCGTACTCCAGACCAACCGACGCATAAGTATCAGTTTAAAATGTACGACGAAGTCTATCTGGCCTCCTATGGCTTTTACGAGCCGTCCATCTTTGATCATTCCACAAAACTCGCAGGTCGACGCAAATTGATTGACCGTTCCTACAACTCGTATGACGTTGACCTTCCTGACGACCCGGTATCAGCAGCACAGGTGGCTGTTCTTGCTCTAGAACGCCCATCTCTGGCAGCCACAACTAATGGGCAGCCCGCAGCGACAGGAACGGCCATGGCAAGTGTTGCAGGGAGCTTTAATAGCACACCTGTACCAACAGGGCCTGGTGATGCGCCTACGCCTGGAAAAGAAAAGCTTAGTTTTCACTTTGGTGCTCGTGATTTGGGTGCCACACCGGCCACGTCGAAAGCCCCGTCTCCAGCTCCCGAAGGGGCCTTTGTATTTGGTGCAGGCCAAGGGGAAGCCCTAAAGACACCAAAGTCACTGGCTGTTGAGCGTGATTCTGTGCTGCCGATAGCACCACTTGATCAAGCCATATTTCTTTCTATCCAGCATGCCTGCAAGGGCGATGATCGGAAGGTGAAGGAGCTTGTGGGTGCCATCATGGTTGTGGGGGGTGGAGCTAAAGTGCCATACTTTTCCACCATGCTAGAAGACCGGTTACAGGCACGTCGACCAGATTTGGCCGAGAAGATTATGGTAACGAGGAGTGCTCGCGATATGGATGAGCAAGTTGTCGTATGGAAGGGAGCAAGTGTATTTGCTAAGCTTCCGGCTAATGATAGCTGGATTTCACCCATCGAGTACGAGTACCTTGGTGCCCGTATACTTCATCACAAAGTGTTATGGCAATGGTAACTTTCATTTTCTTTCTTTTCTTCTCCCTTCTTAAAACTCTTGTGGGGGTGTTTGGTGTAGTAATAGTCTAGATGGGTTCATATATTTGAAATCTGTACAAAAATACAGACTTTATAAAGAAAATTTGTTCTCTAGATGGTACTCTCTTTGTTCAGTTTTCCTTTGGTGAGTAACGGCCTCTAATGAAACGAGACACAATGACTTTTTGTAGCATATTGACAGTATAAAGTCTTGAGCTTTAATGGCCTAATCCACCATGGAAAGCTTTTCGAGCTCAACCTCAGTCTTTGCAAATCGCCCAATGGTAAATATACCCCTACACAAAAGGTAATAAATGACTTTTTTTTGAGCTTGGCAATGATTTCTTTAAGGTCCGAGTAAAGCTACATATCATCCTGCTCGAGATCTGGATTATATTGTTTTGTTTTCCAAGTTGCTCTCATATCATCAAGCTTCGCCAAGGCCACGTAAATGCTCTTTTCAACCTTTCTCATATATAAGAAAATGCTGGAAGAAAAAATGACAGCATTATCAATGGTCATGGATACACAGCGGGCAGCGAGGGTCTCCAATTGCCATTTGACACAGCTCCAATAGTAGGTAGTTATACCAACCCTCAATCTCAAGTATTTTTAGTACCTCCCATACAGCTCCTGCCCACAGTTCATGACGGTCCTCGAGAAAAGAAACAGTTAGGTACATTTTTTATGGAGGGTATGATAACGCTAATATCCTTAATGATGATGGTACCAAGATAAACAGGGGCGACTCTTTCTTCAGGATGAGAGCAGATCTCGTGGATACAATGAAATCCGTGGACGTCCATGTACGGGTAAAGCTGATTGATTTTCAAATGGCCTTCATCACTTTCATCAATAATCTCAAACCCGTAGGTAGAGTTTTTGCTAGTAACTTTGAATCAGAGAATAAGAAGGCAGTAGGAGAAGTAGATATTTTTGTCTTATCCATAATCTTTACTACGTCTACCTTCGAATCGAATAATTATATAGAGTCAAAGAGAACTCATCTTTCCTAGAATAAAGCAGACAGCTACATCATTGATGTGCCTCTTCAGTTTACACTTTTCTGTTTCTATTCAAAACGACAAGGATATTTTCCTGTGGTGCATATTCCACCATATATCAAGGAAAGACCCCCATGAACGAGAAATTAGCCTAGGCGAGGTATATTTTTTCACTAGCAGTAGGTGATGGCTAAGGGGTGGCTAACTAAGTAGCTGCTCCAGAATTTTCCGCGGTCTAATGCGAAGGGGGATGGCACCACTGCGGAAACAGCAGACATGGGGAGTGCGCTAGGAAGTGAGGAAACGCAGTCAAAAGTGAAGACTAGGTATCCAGACAGGTATGTGTTTGCCATCTTCGAGGACCTTCCACATCGAATGATTTTGACGGGGGAGCTCAAGTCGACGCAAATGTTTTCGCGTCAGTTTTTGGACAGCGTTTTCGGGGCGTCTGGCCGATTGCCGGAAGATCTTTTCGAACAGCAGACTAGACAGAACAGATAGACCAGACAGAGAGTGAATCTACCAACGCTGGGGAAAAGTATCTTGCCCAGATCATGGGCCAGGCGTGCCATTATATGCTAGCAAAGGGCCTGGAATATGGCTATCTAGCCTCTGGTAATGCCATGATCTTTTTGTATGTTGACCATAGCGATGCAGGCTCTCTCAGGTACTTTGCTGTGCGTCCACTAGACGGGCATGGTTCTGAGCACTCCATGGCGGCATATATGACAACCCTTTGCCTTTTGGATTTGGGGAGCGGTGCTGATGGCAAGGACTGGTTTGCTGGCTTGAAAGATCGTCTCCCAAGATGGGGCCAGCATATAAAGTCAGCCGCGGACAAAAATGCCGTTGTTCCCAAGGATGTTTCTGATGCTAGAGTTAAGGAGAAGGATACTCTTGACGAAAATTACGATCCCGGGAGCTTTGGACAGAGGGCATATTGCACAAATGCCTGCTTGCGGGGGATTTTTATTGAAGGCATCGCAGTGGACCATTTGTGCCCCCATTTTAGCGAGCATATGGCAGCCATCAAGGTAGCCATCAAGGCAGACGGGCGCCTTTCTAGACGTCGCTTCCGTTCACTGCTAAAGGAGCAATTGGCAGTGACGACGAACAGCTACTGCTCGCAGTATGCTGTCAAGCAAGGCCATGGGAGGATTGGCACCCTCTTTAAGCTCCAATTAGTCCGGTATGGATATACATTGGTGGCAAAGGGGGTTCGAAAGAGCCACGTGGGGAGCTTAGTGCACGAAATGAGCGTGTATGGACGGCTAAAGCCGCTTCAGGGCCGCCTCATCCCTGTATGCGGTGGTAGAATCGACTTGGAGTACTTGTTTCCCTTGGGTGACTGCACATATGTCAGCAGCATGCTACTAATGTCGTATGCTGGGACAAGTCTGCATGACTTGGCGAAAGAGGAGAACAAGTCGATGGTCCCCAAAGGCGTTGATCTTGAGAAAGAAACCCAACGGACGTTGCAGGAGCCGGAGGCGGCTGGCTTTAGCGACAAGGACCGTCGTAGTCAAAACGGCTCGTTGTGTGCCGAAGTCAGGCGTGTGTTGCAGTACGACTTTGATCGAGCAACAGTGGACAAGCCAAAAGAGCCCGACTCAGTTTCTACAAGTAGTAGCATCGTAACGAGGTACGAAACGAGTAAAACGAGCAGCGCTAATCAACAGCATGATGAGAAGGGAGAACAAATAGCCCCTATCCTTTTACTATCCAGGGTTACTTGATCATTTGGCACACGATCATGGACAATCTTCTTCAAGCAATAGTTGTCAGTTTCCCTGAAAATGCTTGGCTGCTCGTCATCAAGACGTTGCCTTGGCTTTGTTATGTACGGATATCGTTTGACCCGTCACGTTTGCTCATATATTGGTCTTTGTCAGCCCTATCGTGTGTTCCTCCTCTTTTATATTTTCTAGACACTGATATTTATATACATTGATCCCACAGTCCATTAGATATGGCTTGAACTTTACTTGCTTGTACATACATATTTAAAGTGTCCTTCGAATCCGTAGCCTCAATCAAGCCCCCTGGATCTTTCTTCATGGAACCGAAGCCTAGACTATACATATAATCACGCCCTTTCTCAATAGTTGCGGATCAAAAATCTAATGAAGTTAAAATTTGTCTCGCGAGCACAACGTGAAAAGAAAAACAGAAATAACTTTGACTTTGACTTTGATTTATTTTACATCTACACAAAACCCGAAGCTCAAACGATGCCGGACTGGCTACCGGACAGAAATATCCCTCTGCAAGGCCCCAAACTGAGCTTTCCACCACGAAATAAAACATTCCCAAGTGTAACCTGTATGCAGCTTCCGACCCAG